>PISX010003468.1:0-136952 GCA_004024625.1 Mellivora capensis | reverse complement strand
TTCTGTTATGCTGAAAAGAAATTAAAAAAATATTAAAAAAATTAAAAAAATTAAAAAAAAAGAATAAGCTGTTTTAGCACTGAGTTTGGGGATGGTTACTCATGCAATAATGGGTCCTGGCCCGCGAGGATTAGAGTCTAACTACATAGAGGGGGGGGGGTTTAGACCTAGTTATAGTTCTCAGAAAGACGTTAGCAAGAACTCAGCCCCACAACATCTTCCCTGGAAGCCGGCCACTCGCCCCAAATTTCACCAAGAGTAAATAATTTCTGGTTGGCAGGTGATCTCTTTCAAGATACCATTTGACTGGGGTGGCAGGGGGAGAAGAATGCCTTCAGGGGCATAAGCTCTCCCTTACTTCGCCATGACACGGTTTCCTGATGTCTGAAAACGACCCCAAAGGAATGAGGTTTTTGGTTCCCAGAATGACAGAGGAAGCAAGGGATACCTTTAAAAGGAAGGCCCACTAGGAAACTGGAAGAAGACTGAAGCCAACAGCAGAGAGATAAAAACGGAAAGAGGGACAAAAAAAATATTCACTCACATCTTTGTCTACTTCAGTTCATCAATTTTATCGGCAGCTGACCACGAGGGTTCTTTGTTCTCAGCAAACTTTGTAGCTTTCACAGACACTAAAATATTACTGATGATGGTGATGATGGAATGTTTCATTATTCAAGTTCAGTGGACGTGGGGCGTGGCTGCAACACATGTCTATACATAAGGCCCTGACTCCTTGGTAGGTGATCTGCCAAAGCACAAGCGGTAGGAACGGACTCCCAGGGGTTCCAGACATGGCTTCCCCAGACTGCTGCAGAGAGAGCTCTCTCTTACTCCTTGCTCCTCATTTGGAGCAACTGGGAAATGATTGGCTTGTCTGCTCTTCGGCAGAAGCAAAAGAGTGGATCCACAAAGAGTCAATCCTGCCCACTCAGAAGAATTTCCATCCTTTCTTATAAAATGACACAGCTGGGGTATTGAAAGCCAGGAAAGGAAAAACCTTTGGGGCATTGCATGTTTGAATTCCGACTGAAAAAAAAAAAAAAGGCATTCCAAGTGGCAATTTAGTAGTGTTGAAGTAGTATAATTAGTAGTGATGAGGACAGTGATAGTTGACGTGTGCTGAGGGCTCACTAGTGACCGAGGCACCATCCCCCTGCTTTCTAATCAGGTGCGTAGCTTTGCTGTGAATATCACAGATCTGAGATCCCAAGACCTTGGTTCAAATCCCAGCTCTGCCACTTCTTAGCTAAGATGGGCAAATTATTTAAACTCTCTCAACTTGGTTCCCTATAAGACTGTGCTGAGTATTAAGGGGAGTAATGAATACAAAGAACTTAGCACAATGCCGAACATACACATTCAATAATGTTAGTTACTACGTATGCCATACTTTGGGTTCTTCGCAGATTGAATCGACCTTTGTGGATTGACCTGATAACCCAGACAATACCTGTAGTCATCTTTGTTGCCTAAGGGAAATGGCTAAATTGTACAGGGGCAATCTACGGCCCTTAGCCAAACCCAGCCTGTCGGCTCTTGGTGTATAACCTGCAAACTAAGAATAGTGTTTGCATTTTTTAGTAAGAATAGTGTTTGCATTTTTAAGTAAGAATACTATTTGCGTGTTTAAGTGGTTGAATAAAAATCCAAAGAAGCCTGATGTTCCGTGACACCTGAAAATGATATGAAATTCCACTTTTAGGGTCCATAAATCAAGTTTTCTTGGAAGACAAGCACACTCATTTGTTCATGGGTAGTCCATGGCTGCTTTTGCCCTGCAAGAGTTGAATAGTTGCCACAGAGAGCTGATGGTCTATAAGCTGAAAATATTTACCATCTTTACCCTCTACTTGCCAATCTCTGTTCTGGGTGATCAAAAAGAAACTCGCTTTCAAGCACTATATTAGAACACAGCTTTTGGAGTTGGCAATTACACGCTTCTGTACATGCAGTTCTAGATTTCTACACATATTCAACACACGTCAGTACACATACATGTGGGGCAACCCAGCACATCCACATATCACCTGCCTGGACCCCGTGGTGGCTCTGGGTGTCCCTCCTGGCTGACCTGCTCTTCAAAAACTATGTGACATTACTCAGTATCCAGCCAGCATGGGGTTCGTAGGAGAGCACTGGAGGTAAAAGTGTCTGGCCAAGTTGGAAATAGTTGGCTCTCTCCATACCCTGCTGGGTCTCCCAAGAAATATATGAATATTTTAGTACTTTCTTTATGGTAGAAGATTTCTGTTTTCCTTATGGGCTCCCTTTGCTGGAGTTTTTAAGAACCTGTTCTCATCACAAGTCAGGCACAGGAACTATTTATCATACATATGAGAATCAACATGAATAAAATACCCCTTAGGTATGGCTCCTATTTCTTTTGCCTTCTCACTCGTGGGCTGCTATTAAAGTTTAATATGTATAAAGTTTGCTGGGTTTTATAGAGTTGAACAGTGAAGGTACGGCTGCAGCTGGCTGACAGGCCTGGGGGTGAAGCTCGGCCAGGTTTGCAGTTATCTAATGAACAGGTGCCCTGATCACCATAAAAAGGCAGGGAACAATATCGTCTATTTGAATTAACCAGCACCAAAGACCGTCAAAGCCAAAGAGGACTTGGCCATCAACTGCTCTAAGCCTTTCCTTCTAAAGATGAGCAAATCTAGGGTTGGACTGGAGAATGGGCTTCCTTAGGGCATAGGTTCCTTCATGGAGAAGCTAGAAGGCTGGTTCCTGGCTCAGAACCCGTGCCTCTCATCTTGCCTCCACGCTTCTTGGATGCACAGATTGATCACAGACATAACATCTAATCAGCCACTAGGATATACACTCTTTTTTTTTTAAATTTCATTTCTTTTCAGCGTAACAGCATTCATAGTTTTACACCACACCCAGTGCTCCATGCAATGCGTGCTAGGATATACACTCTTAAAAGAAGACACTGCTTCCCCTTCGCTGTCCAGGTTGTCTGACATGCATGGCCGCGTGTTCTGCGTAGCCTCAGGACCAGACCTGATGCTCACGGCCATGACGTTCATGTGCCCCAAGACCTTCCAGTCTGTGCTTCTCCCAGCTGTCACAAGGTGGGAGTACTGAAGAGAAAGTAAGTGTTTGAGAAGGCAGATGGGACATGCAATGAAATATGGAGCTGTGAGACTAAGCTAAAAAGGTGCCAAAATGCACGTGAAGGCTGTTGGTTATAGTGGAGGAACAGAACCGGTAAGTGTGTCCCTCCTTGCAGCATCTGTAACCTTGTCACATCTGTGGGGCTGAAACAGGGATATGTGCACGTCCGTCTCCTTCTCCGTGTCTGTCTCTGCCTATGTGTCTATGTACTTATGCATGTACATATCTATATGCACATGTATCCAGTATCCCCTGCTTTATGAAAGTTCAACTTACACTACTTCGCTTTTACGAAAGACCTACATGCGTATCTGCTTTTGCTAACCAAAAGACAACCAAAGAGGATTTTTGCTTGCATGAAAGAGAGGAGAAAGGCAAAATTGATGTTCAGTATTTGTGTGGCAGCGAGTCCTTTGAGGGGCAGCACACACCCTGAGGAGCGGCGAGAGCAGCCCCACCGGGCTCCTTCCCTGGGACCTACACTCAGCACATCAGCATCAAGCCAGCATGGCTTTGAGATGTGTCTGTGAGCATCTGTGTTTCATCTCCATTTATTCTGTGTATCCATTAGCAAGATGGGTCAGAAGGCACCAGAAAAGTCTAAGAGAGGTGATTTTTTGAGCCTGGGAACACTCCGAAAATTTTCCATGTAAATTATTAGTAATTGCTTCGTCCCTTTCTGCCATTTTGACTTATGGAAGTTTTCATAGGAATCCTCTATTGTCAGAGAGTGGGGAAACCTGTATATGTATTTGGCTACTGCTTCTCTATTTTCTATTTCTGAAATAGGTCGCAAGCTCTGGGCTGGGAGGCTCTGGGCAAGGTGAGGGGTTGGGAGTTGCCTGCTGGATATTCTTCTTTTTGCCTTTGGTTTGCCAAAGCTTAAAATCACAGAGGTGGATAGTTTGGGGGAGAGAAAGCATACCTCAAAGAGAAGCATGAAGACAAAGGGAGGGCTAGTCTTTGAATAACAATCTATTTCCTTGGACCAAGAGCAGAAGAGCATCCTGACATTCTGGGGAACTAACACACTGCTTCCCAGCAGGGTCCAGTCCCAGAGCAGTGGTGGGCCTGCCAAGGGGCAAGTGAGGTGCTTCCCAGCCTCGCCATGGTCTCTCAACCTCCATGTGTGGAGTGGGGGCAGCAGCCCCAGACATGAAGGGACCAGTAGACTAGGACAATGTGTGTCTCCATGGCAACCTGTATAGTCTGGTGACTCACAGCTAGTACATGCTGGGGAGTTGGGAGAAAGATGGAGGATGGGAGAGTCCTCCCAGCACCTGGGTGCTAGGAAGAGACCCTCTGAGACGGGATGGGGGAGCTCTGAGAATCAATACGTTTGAATTTCTTGCCTATATCATGGCATAAAATAGTCATCATGGAAACCAAGCTGTTCAGAAGAAAATAAAGGGATTTGATCCCCATTCCACACCTGAGTCTATGGTCTGTGATTCACTCATTCCTTCTACATCTGAAAAACAAAGATCTATATGAGTCCTCCAATGCATACTTAGTAACTAGATAATTGCGGATGGATGGTACACTGTTTCGCTATAGGTACCATCTGTATTCTATGCCTCACGCCAAAGGATGGACAGTCTACTGCAATGTGCATTTTCATTTCTTCTCTTTTTGGCCATTTATTAAAACCAGGTTTAAAACACCACCAAGAATTACTGCCTCATCCAAGACACCAAACTGTACACTGTCAAAGGTTTAGATTTGCTGATAAGCCTTTTGAAAAGCCTGCTCCTTGATACCTTGAATTGCTAGGATCATGGTCAAGTTAAGAGAGTTAAGGCAGCAGCAACAAGACACTGCATCCACTTCCATCTTCCAAACCACACCTCCTTCCACTGCAAAGAGCAAAGCTTTATGAATAGCAGGGCACTTTGAAGGTAACTAGATCACAGATGGCTTGCTCCTCTGAAGATGGGATGCAAAACTTATTTTTTCTTTAAGGTAGGTCAATTACAGCCATCTCCCCAGGGAGAACAAAGCAGAGATGGTAGAAGATGTGGTTGTATCCTAGAAAATTGTATCCTGCTTAATAAATGAAGTTGATGTGCGAGCAAGAAAAACTCGCTGGCAAGGGGTTGGGGATTTCCGTGCAAGCAGGGTGTGAGTTTGTCTTTTTTTTATTTTTCCTGTCATTGAAACTCTTGGTGGAGAAGGCCTGTGTGAAAGATTTCGAATAACAGCTCAATGTACAATCCTTAACGCAAATTTTCATCTACATGCGAAATCTCAAAAGTGCACATTCTTTCAAATTTAGCTGCAACACTCACAGAAATGTGCTGATGTCTACAAATATGAATTTCTTTTTATGGCACACTTTTATCCACTTAAAAAACTCAGTTCTTAGTGCACATTTGCCCAAAAATTCAATTCTGAGAACCCAAACTATGATATAGTCACTTGACCCCCAACTAAAAGGTGATTTAAGGCAAACACTCCGCTGCCATGTGTCCTCTCTTTTCCTAACTTGAAAGAAAAGCAACGATTCAAAACCAGGATGAAGCCAAGTCCACGTCTCCAGCCGGCCTCTGACTGAGGGCAGACGGTCCTCAGTTCTCAGTTCAAAGCCAGGTGCTTGGCTGGGGTCTTTCTGGAGTTCCGTGGTGCTGACCTGACATGCCACAATGGGGCACCATCTCAGGCAAGAGGCTGAAGGAAAGACAGCGCAAGTGCTTTGAAGAGGAAAGAGCCTTTTTTTTTTTTTTTTAAGAATTTAAATGGAAAGAGCTATTTTTAATTTCTCACCATTACAGTGCTCACATTTCACTAAAAGACCCAGTCTGATTTAAACCTGAGTTCCTGATGTCCACATTTGCCCTTTTTCTGTTTCGTATTTTTCACTTTGGCTCTAGAAAGAGATCACAAATGAACCAGTCTGACAACAGACATGATTCTGAAGGGCCTGGGGACATAAATGCCACGGGGGGCGACATTTCTGTTTATCACATTGGGCACACAGAGTAAAAAGAGAATTGGCTAATGCAGTCATCGGTGCCCCTGGAAATGGCAGAGTCTGGGCTGACCTGCCTCCTAGGGGCATCCCCAGAACCCTGTCCTATGGGTCTGGTCTCTTTCCATTTCTCCTAAAGATGCTTCTAGAAAACACCCACTTCTGTCCCTTGGCATTGATGGGTCCACATGACTCTGTGGCTGGACCCACATGAGCTCATCTGGGCTTTGCCTGTTGGCTGTTCCCAAGTGTGGGGAGTCCGCGGGAAGCTTGTGCTTTTTCCCTTCCCTCCTCTCTCCTCACTGAGTGGCCAATGCATCATGTCTCAGCTCCAGCCTCTCACACGGCCCTTTGATGTCAAAGGGAACAGAGCTGGATGCGTGAACAGTTGGCTTCGGGCACTGGGATCTCTCTCCCCCTCTGGTTTGGTTCTGCTCATTTCCTTTCAGGATACTGTTCCTTTTGAGTGGAGACAGGTTAAACAGGTGTTAAAACAAAACCACCACCTTTAATTTAGTGCCACAGAATCAAGATCTGGAGGGAGCTTTGGAGGGGGACCACACGTGTTAATGGCTCAATTCGGTTGCAATCTTGGCCTTGGGGAATCCTGGGAGGTGACTGCCTCCAGAGGGAGGCAAACATCAGCCAAGTTCGCTTTTCCTCCAGACTCTTCTGTGCCTCCTCCCGGCACCTTGGCTATGTTCTTGACTGGGAAGCAGAACTCTGGCTTTGGGAGCATTCATGGTTGTCCTATAAGCTCCTGCTTTTAATGGCCATGAGCCCTGGACCAGTGTGTGTTTCCATCTGCACCCCTGCTCCCTGCCCCCTCCCGGGTGCCTGGCATTCCACACGCAACTGTCCCTGGGGCTCTTGCCAATGTGGAGCCCCCTCCTCTCTCATTCACACTGTCTTCTTCCCGTTCCTGCTCGCTACTTCTGCCTCACAGTCTGTTCCTATCAGTCTTGGAGTGCCTGTCTCCATCAGGCTATGGCCGCTGGTGGGAAGTCATGGTCATCTCTGTTCCAGTGTTTCCAGCCTGGCTGTACCCAGTTGGTCATGAGGTTGTGCAATAAATGTCTGTGGAATGAACAGAGGCCAGTCCTAGATGCCACCGGACCCTGTGTCATCAACGTGCCGTTGTGGCATCGTCATCGACAGTCATCAAGATGTACCTGTCGCTGTGTCCTCCCTTGCACCAGTTATGGGCTGTTCTCCTGTCACCACCTGTGGCATGGTGTGGGATATCCCTGTGTCAGATACCTGGGCTCGTGGGAAGCATCCACGGCTTCCACGCCTCCCTGTGGCCCTGGGGGTGCCTGGCGCACTCAGTGACTCCAGTGTCGTGTTTGGCACAGGGAATCCTGTGAGGCTGTCCCAGGCCCACCCCCACCTCCCTGCTCCTACCCCAGACATTTCTCCTGATGCTGGGTCCCACCTGACTCTTCTTATTTCTTGGAGGTCCATCTGTGGGCTGGTATGCCCTAAACTCTCTGAGCCTCCTGGAGTCATGCCAACTTTAGGGCCCTGGATTAGGGCCCACAGGGACCCATATTTTCTCTTTCTTCCTTCCAGATGGGAGGATGTTCCCTATTTGCCTTCCATATCTTCTGACTTGTGCCCTGGCCTAACCTTTTGAAATTCAGGGTCAAATATGGACTCTGATTTGACCCAGGTCAGTCTTCTGCAGGGGCAATGAATGCTGCAGGGACAGGAGCACCCAGGAGAGGGAAGGGCCACAGCTGACGGCAGTGCTGCACCAGGGGCTCTTGCGTGGTCCCCGACCAGCCCTCTCAGATGGTTTTCTCAACACCTGCTTGGCTTCATTTTTCTTGCCTCTTTCCTTCTGCAGCATGTCATCCTTCCCTCATGTCTGCCTGAAGAACTGGCCTTAAAGACCATTAAAACAAAGCAGAGGAGGCCTCCTTCCTTCCCAAACTTCAAAACCATCCCCAATCCATGCATAGGCTCTCTTCTCTTTCTTCATGCATTTCATGTGGGTCCTGTGTGGTCAGGGGCTATTTTCTTGACTAGAGAAACTTCTTATTTTTATTATTTAGAAACATTTAAAATTCTCAATTATTTAGAACAGGAGCAAGTCAGAGCTGCATGGGACTCAGAGACTCCCCTTATTTCTAATCTCTATCTGCCTTATCTCCTCCCCTCCATGTTACAGCTAAGAAGATGCTGCCCAGAGCGGATGAGATCCTTGTTAAGGTTGTGCAGAGTCCCTAGACCAAGAGGACCATAGAAGTGGGTCTCTACACAGAGGATGGTTTCCTCCCATCCCTGCTTCCAGCAATTTTAGTTACAGCATAGTTCAATGAAAGTGCTGGCTTGGGCTTTTAAAAATTTTCATTATTAGTATTTATGGAACACTTGCTATTGATTTGGTACCGTGGACAGCTCTCAAAATAGATGATCTCTGTTGACTTCTTAATGACCCTATGTCTTCTCCATTTTACTCAGGAAATGGAGGCTCACCCAAGGACAGGCGACATGTGCATGCTGGAGCCAGGACTCAAGACCTGGTCTAGGTGACTTCAGGGTTGGAGCTCTTCCCAGGAACATCATTGTGTGATGTCAAGACTGTATTGATCAGCCCAAACAAACATGGAAGACCAGGAGTTGAGAGGAGATCATCTCTTGCTTGCCAAATTCATTACCTGGGACACTAATAAGCTTACCTTGCTAATGTTTTCCTATTTTCCTTTAAAAATGCCTTCAGACAGATTCCAGCTAAACAGAACATGTGTGTTGTTACAAGCACTGGTGTTATGTGCAACTGATGAATCGTTGACTACTACATGAAAAACTAATGATGTATTATATGTTGGCTAACTGATAATAATAAAACAATCTTAAAAAGAATAATTTCTTCTCAAATAAAATATTAAAAAATAGAAATAAAAATAAAAATGTCTTTAAATAGACTCCGGCTAAATAGAGCATGGCTCTCTGATAACCATAAATGTTTAGGAGCCCATTTGACAGATGAAGGAGCTTAAGGCTGAAGCAACTAAGTGGCTTGTTCAAGGTTCTTGCAGCCAGTCAGGGGCAGATCCTGCACAGGAGTCCAGGACTCTGGTCCCAAACTCAGTGAGGTATAGGATGTAAAACACCTGTCACTAGTTCCAGAACACACAGTAGGTGTTTGGTGAAATGAGTTTCGTTTCCTTTTGCCTCTTTTTCCCTCACCTGGTTTCCAAGGGCTGAACACACACTTACAGCTAAAGCAATCTACATTCGTCTGTGTTGTTTTACGGCCATGGAAAAAAACGTGAAGCCATCCATGCACTTTGCTGCTGTTGAGAAATAATAACTGGATGATGTTCCCCTTGGCAGCTGTCTGGGCCTGGTATTTAAGCAGCATCCAGTTCCAAAGAACTGCCCTTTAAAAAGAGATTAGAACTGCACATCCACCGGGTATGAGTTGGAAGATAAACAAATGCTCTTTTCTACCCAAATATTTCCAGCTTTTGCTTTTAGGCTTTGCTCATGGTTGGAGCCCAACATGCTGTTTATGCAGAAGGAAGAGCTTAAAGCACAACCCAGGAGCTGTGGATGGTGCTGAGGCAGGGACTCCAGACCTAGCATGACTTTTGGTTCCTGTACTAGCCTTTCCGTTGCGAATGACTCAAGCTGAACAAGTAACCGAAAGGGGTTTTTACTGCTTCACTAATTGAAAAGTCTGGAGGTATACTCAGCTTCAGGTATAGCTGGATCTAGGGTAGAGAACGGATGTTTGGCAGGTGAGACGACAGAGGACCACTACAGCTCGATTCCTTACATCTAAGAGAAGGCAGATAATTCAAGGAGCTATTTTGCTGACTTCTTTTTCTCATCCAGAAAATCCATGTGTGGAAATTCAAGGAGTTGGAACTGAAGAGGAAGCCTGGTGCCAGTTAGAAAAATAGGATGGACGGTGGGGGAAGGAAAGGAACTGAGAGGTAAGAATTGATTCCTTGGGTTGACCCCCCCCACCCCACCTTGGAAATATGAAAGTCAGCTCAGATGGTGCCTACCCTCAAGGAGCTTATAGTTGGGAACAGAGTCAGAGTCACAACCACGGAAGACAAAACACCCTGATACAACAAAATCGCTTTAACATCAGTCCCTCTCTCATTAGTCCTTTATTCAGCAAATGTGAGTTGAGAGTCTACCCTGTGCCCTGGAGGGAGATACCAGGGGAAGACAGACAGATGAAAGCAGATAAGATTCCTGTTTATGGAGCTTACGCTCTAGTTGGGAGATATAAAACAAATAAGTGACCCAATTCATGAACAGAGACACTTTATATATATGTGTGACAACTGCCTGGAAGAAATTAAAACAGAACATGTGTAACAGAAGACAGGAGGTGGGAGAGGGATCTCTTTGGATAAACGGTGAGATGTCAGAGAAGGTAATGGCTGAGACCAAAGAACAAAGAACCATGAAGATCCCATGGGGATGAGGGTTCCAGGCAAAGTCCCTGTGGCAGGAATAGATTTGGTGTGGCTTTCTGGCTGAGGGCACAGTGAGTGAGGGGGGTGGGAGAACAGAAGGACAGGGGGAGGCAGGAGGCAGATCCTGTATCGAGGATTCTCACTCTTCCAAACTTCCCAAGTGCTTTATTGATGGAGATGGTTTCTTTCAATGTGCGGTGGGAATGAGAACCAGCTCCATGTCCGATTCCCACATGGCCATGCTCTGCCCCCACCTCCCCTACCGCATTCAGAGAGCCTTGCGTAGGTCAGACATTCAGGGAATATTCTCACTGACCATACTCTGCACTACGGTCAGTAGAAAAAACTGGTTTGGAATCCCAGTTCTGCCACCTTATAGCTGAGGATCCTTGGACCCAACACTGAAATTCACTGGGCCTCTCTGAAAGTAACATAATCTCGGTCTCTTAGGGTATTTTAAAGATTAAGCCAGCTCATGCAGGAGAATGTTCACAGCTCAGATCTGTTCATTAAATGTTAGTTTTTCTTCCTGATTTCATTGGCAAGAGAGGAAATTATGGTCTGGAGTCAGATGGATTTGGAGAAAAAAAATCTGTCTTTCTGCACAAACCATAAGAGATTCTCAATGATAGAGAACACACTGAAGGTTGATGGAGGGAGGTGGGTGGGGGATGGGCTAAAGGGATGGGGGGCATTCAGGCCAGCACTTGTTAAGATGAGCACTGGGTAGTATATGTAAATGATGAACCACTGAATTCTACTCCTGAAACCAGTATTGCCCTGTATGTTAACTATTTCAAATTTAAATAAAACATTTGAAAAGGAAAAAACAAACAAACCTGTCTTTCTAATTTTTGTTCATTCTAGAAGACTGGACACACGAGGACCAGGGTTTGGAACTGTGGTAGAGTGTAGAATGGCAGGACAAAGAAGAAGGGGTATGGATACCACACAAATGAGGACAAAATTACTGCAAAAGCAGTAATTATCGTATCTTTCGCCCACATTGTGAGCCATAGGCCAGGCTAAGTCTTTTGCATATGTCCTCTGATAAAATCATCAACATGAAACAATAACCCTAATCTGGTACCAACTCTTTCCGTTTTGTTGATTTATTCATCTTATTTTATCACTGAGATTCAAGAAGGAGGCATAGGAAAATGAAGTCACTAGTTAAGATCATACAACCAGGAAGGGGCTGACCCCACACTTTTACCACTATGTTACTCTGACTGCCTTGCTGGAATTATTAATATAGCCACATGTCCTTGCGATCCTTTTGCAAGTGGCGGGGGGCGGGGGAGGGCTCCAATAGTTCTTACTACTCAAAAACTCCGCTGTCCTCTGACTTCAAATGGTTAAATCTGTAGTATCTTCAAATGAGAAAATTAATGATACTGAATCTCAGAAACTGTTTTTTTTTTCCTCAGAAATTAAAGACACCCCTAAGAATGGGCTCCTAATTGTAGCAACCTGCTACATTAATGCTTGAAAAACTCATTTACAATTCAGCTATTAAATGACAAACCATTACCACCATTTTTATTGCTTTATATTCCCCTAACAAATTTATTATGTAATTACCCTGTATAACAGCATCATTTTAGACTGTAAAGTTGAAATAAGGTCGCTATTTTAAAATGCTTACTATTATATGTTTTCAATATATAGTTTATATAAAATATCCAGCAATGATAATCAAGTTTTCTCTTTTGTTAACCAGGGCTCAATAAATAGGTTTGCGATCCCTTATTTCATAAATCTGATTCTCTTTCTGCCCTCTGCGACGCGTTAGAAAGAGGGAAAAAGCAGACCTAGACGTTGCCCATTCTTTAGCATGCTGACTCATTAGTTGAAAATGCCTGAGCATACAACACAAGCTTGCGGAGTCTTATGATTGGGGATTATGAAAGTGGTTTCTATTCTCCGCCACCCAGTGAGTCTGGGCCCCGGTTTAAATAGAGCATATCAACAAAAGAATGGGGATTTATGGGCAACTGGAGAAATGTTTCCCCAGTGCTGCTTTTGACTGCGGGAGTCAGAGAAACCTCCCCCACAAAGACAGGAGGGGGGATGCTAACACAGAGGCATAAGACATTGAGATATACAGTGCCCGAAGGAAAAGACAGAACACACTGATACGCCTTTTCCTAAAGGCAGAAGAAACTGGACTTGTTTCCAAGGGAAAGGGAAAAAGGAGTGGTGTCTGGAGACGTCCCCGAGCGGGCTGGCCTTCTCAACGCCATGCATAACGAGATTCGGGAATCAAACTATAAGGAAATCTTTTCCAAGGAAACTCGATCACCTGTGATATTTTGGAGATGTTTGTTCTCGGGGCTGAGGAGGAAGACAGCCGAGGGAGGGGACTGCGTTCCAAACCTGCCTGCGTTCCAGTCTCAAGAAGGAGAGGGCACGCATTGCATGGAGCACTGGGTGTGGTGTAAAACTATGAATTCTGTTACGCTGAAAAGAAATTAAAAATAAATAAATAAATTAAAAAAAACAAAACAAAACAAAAAAAAGAAGGAGAGTTCCGATGCTTCTCCCAGCAGGGGAGAAGCCTGCCGGATCACCTGCGGAAGGCGTCCTCAGAAGCATGTAGTCTCAGTGGTTAGTCCTGCCCTGAACAGGAGGAAGCCGATCTGCTGTCTGACTTTATCTCCATTTTAATTTCTCTCATAAACCCAGCGAGGTAGAATCTGGGCAGCGAATAGGTCCTATGTGACCTTGGGTATGACCCTGCACTTCTCTGGGGCTGTTTTGTTGCCTGTGAAATTAGGGGTTGGGGCTGACTGGTGCTCAGTATGCCTCTCTTGAATCAATGATTCATGGCTCGCCGGGAGTCTGATGTCCTGAATCGTCCTACGCGGCCTAATTCAGTGGTTCTCGGATGGAGTTCTCCATCCACACGGGAGACATGTGGCAATGTCTGAGGGCATGTTCGAGTTGTCACACTGGGTGGAGAATGCTACTGGCATCCTGACAGTGGAGGCCAGGGGCAGTGCCCTGACAACAAAGACTTATCAGGCCCCAAATATCAATAATGTGGGGGCTGAGACTCTGCCTTAAACCATCCATTAGACACAAACTCACATTGTCCCTCCAAGTCAACAGGCAGCCAGAAGAGATGTCTTAGCTAAACTTCCCCCTCGCGCCCCGGAACACACAGCAAGTCATCTCAGCGAAGTGCCACTTCTGTGTGAATTCCTGGGGAGAAGGACACCCCGGGAGCCCAGTAGCATCCGAGACGAAAGTTGATGTCAACCTGCATTTGCACCCAGAGGGAAAAACAGCAGCATGCCCTCTGCGTTCACCAGAACTCCATCTTGACCTTCCCCCCTGGCCGCCCCCAGAAAAATTCTGTGCTCTCCTCCAGCTGCCTGAGTTATGCGGAGAGGATAAGCAGCTTTGTTTCAGTCTTCAGAATTCTAATGTTTAAACTAATGCATTTACTTATGCTGAATGTAGCCTTCCACCCAGAACATTAGGAATTCTTCTTCAGGAGCCCCAAGTGAAATCTGCCGCCCCCCCAGTCTGGCTTTGAATATGTGATTGTCGAAGCTGCTGGTTTCCACTCCCTGCATGAACAAGACCTGACTTTGTGGATCATTTAATATTTACCCAAAAGATTTGATACACATATAATGACATAATCACTCAGTCCTTTAGCCCGACATGGCTGTATAAGTACCTACCGGCTTTGAAAATCTACATTTTTCAGAATAGGCTGTCAGTTCGTGTAATGTATTCTGGAGCATAGATTTCTTGCCAAAATAATTCTGCCCGGTGAATGATAAATGTGTTGTGATTATTTCTTCCGCCTTTGTGAAGGCATACAGTAGGGATAGTGTCTTGGAAGTGGCACAGAGACGAGAGGAACACAGGGCTTCTTTGTTTGGTTCTGCCATATTTAGAATTTGTTCCCTAAATTCTTTCCCCAAACTCTCTTTTACTAGTTTTTTGCTCCCTGAACTCCCTGGCAATGGAAGGCTGTGTTCAGCTAATAAGCTCTTCTTGGCTCCAGGACGGCGCTCTCTGAGTTAAGTCCACAAGAACTTAATGAACTGTTGTGTCTCTCCTGGGTAAAGGTCACGGTAGCTCAGGTGTTAAAGTAACCTCATCTTTCCAGACTGGCTTGACAAAGGGAACTATCCAGAGCCCCAGATGTCTGCTCTTTCTGGCTTCTACCAGCGCAAATGGGAACAAATACCACATGCCCTGTAGAAACTGGGATTCCCCCAAAGAACTCTAAGCTACTTGAGGTTTGATTAAAAATGTCAACGTCAACTCGCAGCGTGTTGGCCAAGGCTAGAGAATGAAGGGGGATCACCAAAGGGCACCAAAACCACCCTGTGTCCTCCCCACCAAAGAAGCCTCTTGGGCTAGTTACGTCAACTTGTACATCTAAGAAGCTTCCTTGGGCACAGAAAGCAGAGGACGGTCTGCTCTCGTAGCTAATGTTTATCCTTGATCTACAGTTTGCCTCCCTCCAAACCTTCCCATCCATCACCTCCGACGCATGTCCCGAGTCAGTTCACTGCCCTCCAAGCCGGCAGCTGCTCCCGAGGCAAGGCACCACCCACCTTTTGCCCAAATGTCTACATAAACTCTCTCTTGCTGCTTCTCCCCTTCCCCCACAATTCATATTCGACACAGCAGGAGCGTGAGTTTTTAAAGGTGTCCTCTAGATTGGTTCGTGCCACGCCCTGCTTCAAGCACTTCGATGACCTCCCGCTGTGCTTGGAACTGAGCGCCCACTAGGTAGGTGGCTCGATTTCCCAAACAGAAAAGGAATGCCTCCTTACGTGTGAATTTCAGAGAAATTCAGAAACGCCGCCCACGACAACAACCATACCCAATACTTGAAACCTACTTAGACCCAAGAAGGGCATGTTGTTTATCTGACACTCAGTGTAATGGGGTATCCGGGCTTTCATTTGGAAACCCTGCTTACAAGACTTGCTCCTTTTCCAGCTTCATCACATCTCTTCACTCTCACTCAGCCCAGCAACTGTGGCCTCCATTATTCCAAGGCTTTTCCAACTTCTGGCCTTGGTGCTAGAAAGATCTGCCTCTGCCTGCAGTGTCCTTCCTTCAGCTCTCTGCGTGGTTTGCTTCTTTTCACTCTCAGCTCAAATATCCCCTCCGCAAAAAAAAAAAAAAAAAAAGAAAAAGAAAAGAAAAAGCCTTTTTTGATCACTCTATCCAAAAAGGACCCTTTCCCCATCCCGTAGAGCTCTTTATCTAGCATCTTATTTCATTCTCTTCATAAGGTAACTGTCTATTTATTTTTCATCTGCTTGATTGCTGTTTGCCATCCTCTTCTAGCCAAAGGGCAAGCCTAGCTTTGTCAGTCTCATTTCCGGAGTCTGGCACAGGCCTGGTGCACGGTGGAAGCTCAGGGAATGATTGAAAATTGAATGAATGAACTTTTGCTCTTAGAATAAAATCCAGTCTTTCCCTGGCCTAGGTAAGGCTCCTTGCCTTTCTCTTGAATGTCAACTCAGACGGAGCCTTTTCTAATGAAGCCTATAGGATGTGTAAAGCCCACAGCAGCACCATCCATTTGGTGAGTTGGGTCATATCTGACATCCACCATAAACATGCCACATTGATTGGTGGAAAGACCGTGAGCTTGGGGGACAGAAAGATCTGCCTTTGAATCCCAGCTTTGACTTTGGCTAGGTCACTTCCTCTTTGAGTCTCGATCTCCTTATCTACATTACAGGGAGCAGCCAGACCTTTGTTACCTGTAGGACTAGAGTAAAAAATTAAATGCACTGGTATGTGTAAGCCACCAGTCCAGGGCCTGGTGCACAGCTGGCCTTTAATAAGTACTTGCTGAATTTATCCATCGTGAAGGTCTCTCTCGAATACCTTGGGTGGCACATTGTGTTTCAGAGGCTGTTAAAGCCCTCTGCGTATCATAGAATCTCCTGCTAGCACTCTGTACCTCTCCTTTCTCACTGTCCTGTTAACCTATTCTCTGTAATCCCGGCACCAAATTTCCACAGGCTCCAATAAGCCATCAGCTGTTGGTACCACTCTGTTGTCGGCTTTCCTAAAGGATAGAACAGGCAGGCGTTGATCCCAGAAAGACTCTTTCTGGTTTCCTGCATGCGCCCAGGTTGGTACCCACTCTTGTCTGCTCCTTAAATATCCTCCAGGCTGGATCTGCTCCAGATGTTGCTGTTGCCATGGTAACTGTTGCGGCTGAGATTTTCTCAGACTAGGAAGGGAGAACAGCAGAGGTCCAAAGAGCAAATGTAACTACTCTTATGCTGGGCTTTAAGTGGTCCCCATAAATGCCAGATGATGCACACCTGGACACTCGGGTCCCTTACACCCCCTTCTTATGGTAAGCGCTGACATCATAGGGACTGGTCAGCTAGTGGAGAAGAACCGCTAGGCAGGTGATTCGCTAGGGTTCCATGAATGCCCCCTGCATACTGGAAGTAATATACTCTCAGGCTGTGGTCCGAAACTACTATCCATCTAGTAGGGAGTTCTCTTTCAGAGTCTGAAATTGTTTTATTAAAGTCTTAAAGTACGTCCGTAATTTATCATTATATTATGAACTTCGGTGAGGCAATTTTAAAACATGCCCAGAAATCCTTACCCTCTCCCTGAATCTGGGATTGCATCCAGTTAAGTTAAGTTTGGTAACTTACCTGAAACCAACAGGATAGAGTGGAAGTGACTGTGGTGATTCATCATCACGCGGGACCTTACTCGTACCTGTTTTTGGAGTCCTGATGGTCACGTCAATCTAACTACCCTGAGGTCACCATGCTGTGACGGGGCAATTTGGAGAGATCATGGGTAGGTGTTTTAGTTGTTGACAGCCAGCATTCGCCATCAGACACGTGGCACCCCAAGATGTCTCCAGCCCCCAGTCACTGAATCACCCAGCCAGATGTTACATCTTCTCACCCAAGGCCCCAGACAGCAAGCAGAGACAAGCTGTTTCCATCATGCCTTGCTTTGATTTCTGATCCACAGAACCTGTGATCCTAATTAGAAGATCCTTTTAAGCCACTAAGTTTGGGGATAATTTGTTATTCAGAAATGGTATCTGGAATGGATGGACGGGCTCTCATTGGTTGTTTTAGGAACATCTGAAATTCCACCAGTCTAACACGAAACCCATGACTTTGTTTCCTCTGGTGCCTCCTGATGGCTTTGCATAAACACTCTTGGGCTCTCCTGGGACTTTCCAATGTTGTTTGAACCAAGGTCCTTCAGGTCTCCAAGAATGACGACAGAGAGGATACGGAGGCAGGCAGCATGGTGGAAAGCATGGTCCTGGGGCCACAGGAACTGGGCCCATTGGATAAGGAGCTTGGGAACATTTTGCTGGGCATGTGGGACTTTGAACCTTTATCAGGCCTTTAGAGCTTTTATTGGACATCAGAGTGAAGTACTCATGGGTATAATTGTTGACTGAATTCCATCAATGTGCGATTCATTGCTCCCAGGCTTTCAATTAAGACAAGAAATGTGGTTTCAGTCTGGGACAGAAAAGACCGGCCCTGCCTCATACTGATTCTGTTAGCTGGTGTCCATTTTAGCCAAAGTCGTCTACGTGTTCTGTTCTACTCCCCAAAAGAACTCGGCTTTATTGGTACGATCCCTGGTGGACGTGTTCACTATATACATAGCATTTGGTTCCTGGAATACAGGCTCTCAGAGCTCCTAGTCATTGCTCTGCAACTTTTGTTTCCATAGAAACTAATGTTTATGTTTATATCTATGCAGACTCTGCCTTTATCGGATTTTACTTCTCAGAGCAGCTGTTGTAAGTCATTTTGCCAAGATGGACGTTAGTGATAGGGAACAAAGCCCCCATTCTACCGAAATGAGCATTTTGTTCAGCATCATTATGGGCTCAAAAGTCAGAGTGGCTCCAAATGAAAATAAAGGGGTTCAGGGAAGGACCTTCAGCAGCAGTGTGGTCTACAAAGCAAGTGATCCAGCGTTGAGGATCACAGACCCCGTCCACAGTTAAAGCCTAATTCTGCAAATAAACGGGGGCTCTTTTGATCTCCTTCCCTGTGGAAATCTCAACGCAATGTGGATATTTAAGTGCCAATCTGTTCTTCGCAGCCAAAGGATACAGCAGCTAAGTGGAACAGAAGTCTGTGTTCAGAAAGGGACCTTCTGAGCACATCATTTCATGCAGATGAACCACAGTGGGACAGCTAGTCAACTTTCCCCCATGTCCTCACTAAGGCTCTGTCTGCTGTTTCCTGCACCACCTCCAGAAACAATATATTCACAGCCTCCTTTACCAAGCGGAGGCCACTGTCAAGTTTAACAGGCAGCCAGTGTACCTTTTCTTACTTAATCTTGTTTCCATTTGTTTTGTCACGACCGATAGTTTATATGCACATACCCATGGTTTTATTTGTTCCTTACTTAGTTCATCTATGCAACAAACACCGAGTTCCCACTGTGTCTCTGATGCCGTGTCGGATAGTGAGCGAGAACAGTGAAGGCTAACATTTATTGAGCACCGATACACATCGGTAACATGTACAATGGTTTTTGTGGGTTTTCCCACTTAATCGTCATGACAACCCTATAGGTAAATACAATAACGGTCCCCATTTCTAGATTGAAGAGACAAAGGCAACAAAGTAATTTGCCCAAGGTCATACAATGAGTGAGTGGCAGAGCTGGGAGCCTGGAGTCCAGGGTCTGCAGCATGACCTGCCACACTACACTGTTCTCATTGGCCTGCCCTGGGAGAGACAAATGGATAAAAAAAACAATGGTGGTACCTGATTTACAGTAATAGCATTATATGTCACATATGCTGCCATAGAATCATAGAAAGGATGTGATTAAGTCTGCCTGGGGGAGTGGAGCAAAGCTTAAGAGAGGAGGGTTATATCATCTGGGTTTTGAAGATGACTAAGAGTTCCCCCACGTAACGAAGAAAAAAAAGTGCATCTCGAGCAAAGGGGACCATGAGGGGGAGAAGGGCAAGCTATATATCTTTGTGGTCTTCCCTTCATTGGCTCTCTAATTAAACTTTTATTTTATTTTATTTTATTTTATTTTTCGGTAATATATATATATACATATGACATAAAATTTACCACTGTAGCCATTCTTACGTGTATAGTTCAGTGGCATTAAGTACATTCATGTTGTTGTCCAATGATGGCCACCATCCCTTTCCAGAACTTTCTCATCATCCCAAACTGAGATTCTGTAGCTATTGAACAATTACTCCCCCCTTTCCCCTCCCCCCCCACCATTCTACTTTCTGTCTCGTGAGTGTGACTGCTCTAGCTGGAATCATACACTCTTCATCTTTTCGTGTCTGGCTCCCTTGACTTAGAATAACGTCTTCAACTCTAGTTAACTTTTGAGCACGCGGTTTCATGTTTTTGTGGCTGAAGTTAATATTGTCCTACAGTTGTGGATGAAGTCACATGTCACAGAAGGAGGAAGTATGGACATCTATTGGCTTGTCCACCCAGGACTTGCCCCCCTTCCTCCTTTCACACTTGCTGACAAGGGAGGAGCCACATTCAGACCTACCTGCATGGCCAGAATGGACTGGGTCAGGATGGCCTCTGATCTAAGCTGCCCCCCTCTCCCCGCCACAGCCATCTCTCTGGGGACTTGGAGTCGGCACTGAAAGATTCCCATCGGTATGGCTATTCTTGGAAACAGGGGAGACTTCAACTGGGGAGCTACTCAAGGTGGCCACTGCCCTCCAAGTGGACAGAGAAGCAGAGAAGCTATTTTACAGAGTGAGCAGCAAGCAGCAGGAAAAGAATGAGGGAAGGCATGAGGATTCTTTACAGAGCTGTGCCTCCTGCTGTCATTTCCTTCCTGCAGCTAAGGTTCTTGCTGTACTTGGGATCAAAAAGGACACCCTGTAACCTTCCAATCAAGGTCTCCTTTATTCCTGTGCTATCGCAGGCCATATTCTGTCACTTATAGACGAAAGAGTTCCAGTCAACAGAGGAAGAGCATAAAGCCGTGCTCCACTGACCTCCACCTGAGCCATGCATCTGGCCATTAGGGAGAAAGAAGCAGCTCGGTTTAGAGCACTTTACGTGGGGGCAAAAATTCTCAACGAATATATGCAAAGAGTTCTTGGATCTTTGAAAAGATGCTCCCGGACAAGTACAGAGTGATACACTAACTCAGAGCTTTGACAGGAAGATGGCTTGTTGCTAGCGTCTTCCCTCCGGAGATCCGTTGCCTGCCATTTGCTGCTGGTCCTACAAACACTGCTCAGGTAACCCTCATGTCTCCTTGGGTCGCCGACTCCTCCTATCAGCTCCTTTCACTCCCTGGTATATCTTCTTCCAACTTCCCTTCCCGAATTCAGTTTTCCAACTGGGACTCACTTATTGGAAATGCTTACTCACCGGCTTCTTTCTCCATGAGCCAAACACTTGGCATTAATCCTCATTATCCTGGCTTCGCTTCTTTCCATAAATCCCCCTATCTTTTCTAACATCCTGTAGCATTTTAGCTTGAGGCCCTTGGCTTTCTTCAAACTTCTCTCTCTTCCAGCTTTAAACCGATGGTGAATTTGGCCCCTGAATCATACCGGACTCAAGGCTGACTCTTACTTCCCTACCACCCCCCAGGGCTCTTTCCAAGTTGTAGCTGAGAGACCCCGTAATACTGTCAGCTACAAACACAAGCCTTGATACTTTGTCCTCACTGTGACAAGATTCCGGGGCTTCCTGAGTCAGAGTAGGGCCACAGCTGGGATGAAGGAGAGATAAGCAAGGCAAGGGGGCAGGCGGGCAGAGATTCAAGGAAGCACTCAATCTCCAGGACCAGCCTTGCCCTTGCGTGATGCTGAGAGTCAGCGCCTCCTTAAATTTTGCATCCTACGTAGCTCACATGTCTCACCCGCACTCTGGCCCAGCCGACAGCTCTTCACTATCCCCTGGGGTTGCTCAGATGGCACCCTGTGATCAGGCCTTAGGGGCGAGGAGTTTTCTTGAGAAGGAAGCTCTTCCAAGTCCCGAGGAATGCAATGGGTGCTGGCCCTAAGAGGGGGCAAGTGGCATCAGCTCACCCAATCTGGGCTGCACCTTAGTTTAGGTAATCCTTGGATGTCTCCTCTGCAAAGCGGGAAGAATAACTCTTCTCTGCCTGCCTGCAAGTTGGGTGGGTTGGATGTGGGGGCTGGAACTTGTCCTGCTTCGTGCCAGACATTTGGTGAGTCAATCAGATAGATCTACTCTAATTACTATTAGGTCTGTGTGGTTTGAAGAGGGATCACAACTATTATTTATTGATCATCTAGCATAGCCAAACCCTGCTCCAAGCACTTCACACACATTGGTCCATTGAACTGTAACAACAACCCCCTGTAGACTGGGATTGCTATTGATGGGTTTCCCAGAGGAGGGAATGGAGGCAAGGACATTGAGTTGGCAGATGCCGGAGCCAGAAATCGGAACCAGCAGGGCTCTGTCTGCCTGCCCCTGGAGCCCTGAGCCCACCATGGACACTCACTCCTTTGGATCTCTAGGTCTTTCAGGTATTCTGAAGGCAGAACCCAGAAGACAGTGCAGGAGAAGAGAATGCTCACGGGCCTTGGTGCCAGGAGAGATGATGTGAAAATTCTGGCCCTTCAACTCATTAACTGTGTCATTGGACAACACTCTCTGAAAGGTGTCTATAAAATAGGGACCATAAAGTTACTGGGAGGAGGGAGTGAGATGAGGCTTATAAAAGCCCTGTGCAGTAACACACAGTGAATCTTCTGTTGACACTGGCCATTTAGTGTTGCTCTGGCTGTGACCCACCTGGCCAGGAGGGTGTGATCATGGCCTGGCATAATGGGGGCTCACCTGGCATTTGAGGTCTTCTCTTCACCTTTCAAGTGTCCCCAACTAAAATGCAGGAAGCACCAGAAGGATAAACATTTTAAGCTGACCTTTTTCCAACAGGTGGCATTTTGATAGGCACCTAGGGTGTGGGTCTATCAGACACCTGAACTGAGGGCTCTAAAGGAAAACAAGCTCATTGTTTCTCTATCCCCACTCCTGCCCTCACTCCACAAGATGATGGCCTAAAAAACACACTGAAATTCAGACTCAAGTTTCCAGGGGGTATGAACTAAATGGTAAGTTGTCTGATGGCAGGGGACAGGTCTGTCCCGTTGATGTCTGTAGCCCTAGTGTCTAGGACGGAGTGTGATACCGAGTAGGCACTCAGTTAATACATGGTTGCCAAGACTCCTCAGTCCAAAAAGATGTCAGCAGAGAAAAGTCACAAAGGGGAGGGAGAGATGGACACAGATTTCATCCAGCACAGGAACAGACTCTTGAGGGGCATTCCTAGTGGTGTCTGCCGGGGGATGTTTCAAACGATAACCACTTTATTGTTATTTACCATCAAACTTACCCTTTTAAAAGTATGCCATTTAGTGGCCTTTAGTATATTCACAGAGTTGTGCAACTTTCACTGATATTTCATTTCAGTACTTTTTCATCACCCCAGAGGAAATGCTGTACCCATGAGTAGTCACTTTCCTGTCTCCCCTGTTCCAGCTCCCAGCAACCACGCATCTACTTTCTACCACTATGGTTTACTTATTCTGGACCTTTCATGTGTATGGAATCCTACTATATAATCTAGACCTTGTGTCTGGTTTCTTTCACTCAGCATCATATTTTCAAGGTTCATCCACATTGCAACAGGTCTCAGTGCTCATTCCGTTTTATGGCCAAATGGTATTCCATTGCTTAGACCGATTATAGCTGGGATTTTTGGGAGAGATGGTGGTATTGAACGTGTAGATCGGTTTGGGAAGTACTGTCATCTTAACACTATGGTGTCTCCCAACCTGTGATCAGAGGAGAACATTTCTGTTTATCCCATCTTCTTTAATTTCTTTCAACGTGTTTTGTAGTGTTTAGAGTAGAAGTCTTCCACGTCTTTTTCTAAATGTATTCCTAAGTATTTTAGTCTTTTTGAATCTATCATAAAAGAAATTGTTTTCTTAATTTCATTTCTGGATTGTTCATTGCTAAGTGTAGAGTAGAAATGTGATTGATTTTCATATATTGATCTTACAACCTGCAATGGTTCTGAACTCACTTATTAATTCTAATATGTGTGCAGGTCTGTGTGTATGAGTATTTTTAGAATTCTCTGAATATAAGATCATGAGGTTTAGGAATACATTTATCTTTCCAATCCAGAAGCCTTTATGTTTTCCTCCTGCCTAATCGCGCTGGCTAGAAACTCGAGTGCAATACTCAGTAGAAATGGTGAGAGCCAATATCCTTGTCTTGTTGCTGATCTTGGAGGAAAAACATTCAGCCTTTCACCCTGAAGTACGATGTTGACTGAGTTTCTGGTAGATGATCAAGTTGTAGACGTTCCCCTCCATTTCTGATTTGTTGAGTGTTGGATTTTTCTCAAATGCTTTTGTTTGGCATCTATTGAGATGACTATGCAGCTTTGACCATTCATTCCATTAATATAGTGGATTAGACTGATTGATATTTGTATGTTGAACCAGACTTGCATTCTTGGGTTAAATCCCACTTGGTCATCATGTGTAGTCTTCGGATATATTATTGGATTCAGTTTGCTAGTATTTTGTTGAGGATATCTATGTTCAAATTCACAAGGGATACTAGTCTGTAGTTCACCCGTGATGTTTTTGTCTGGTTTGGGTATCAGGGTAGGGAAATACTGACCTCACAGAATGAGGGATGGGTTCCTTCATCTGATTTTTGGAGGAGTTTGTGAATCAATAATTGATTAGTGATTCTCTCTCTTTCCGTGTTCTATAGGTCTGTTCAGGTATTTCTGCTTGAGTCTGTTTCTGTGGTATGAGTTTTCCAGGAATGTGTCCTTTTCCTCCAGACTCTATCATTTGTTGACGTATGATTATTTCTGGTATCCACTTAAAATTCATTTTAGTTATAACCCATTTCATTTTTGTGAGGTGGGTACTATTATCTACCCTTTCATATTCCTAGTTTTAGTTATTTGAGTTTTCTCTCTTTCTTTCTTGGTCATCTATTTGAAGGTCTGTCAATTTTGCTGGTCATTTCAAAGATCTTTTTCTAATCTTTCCAAAACTTCTTGTTTCATTGATTTGCTCAATTGATTTTCTATTCTACCTTTCATATTATTTCTGCTTCTGCTTCTATTATTTCCCTCTTTCCGCTTGCTTTAGGTTTTGTTTGCTTTCCGTTTTCTAATTTCTTAAGGTGAAAGTTTAGGTTATTGATTTGAGATCTTGCTTCTTTGAAAATATAGGCATTTATAGCTATAAATTTCCCAGGCGGGCATTTAAAAAAATAAATACAAGATTGTACTACTTAAGTTCTAAGAAGTTATCTCGGATAAAACTGAGTTTTATTTGTCAAAAAGAGAAATAAAACAAGTTAAGTTTAGGTTGGTGTTTCTCCAAGTAATCTGTGGTCAAGTAAGTTTGAAACTGGCTGGCTTAAACAAAGTAAAGTAGATTCCTTCACTGCAAGATGGCTGTGGAGCTTTCATCTTTCGGAGTGTGACGTGACTCTCCCAAGGGAGGTGCAGCCCTTGGGTTTCCCAGATTTTACTGGCCAGAGAAGTGTCTTCAGGACCAGTGTTCTGCGGAGGAGAGGGCAACATGATGAGTTCTGAGGGCCCTAGGCACATTTGCCCTTGTAAGTCCTCTCCTTCGCGGGAAATATTAAAAATTAAATTTTACAACCACATTGACATAAAGCAAGTATAATCCGGGATAGATTTATTATTACATAGTCATCATTATTAGTTCACTTTTTCTTCTGAGTTTAAATGAAGTTAAACATAAAACAACTTCGTGTGCCTTTCAGAGCACTGTGAGCCCCAGATACCTTGCCTACTGCAGAAGTCAGGTGTAGAGTGCCCCCAGGACAAGTGAGGGGCCCACTCAGGTTAGATGGGGTTTCTGGATTGGCTGGCAAAGACAAGGGCTGGAACACAACTGTCTGAGACCCAAAGCCAGGGTCATTGCCAGGACTGGTGCTCTGAACCTTTTCCAAAAAGAGATAAAAATGTATTGGCCAAGAGCTTTGAGAGCATCTTCATATGAAATAAAATAACCTCGGTCTCAATCTCCCCCTCTCTCTTTAAAGGCTTTGGTTTGCTTTGGGAGGGAGGGAGCAGGAAGGGTGCATGAACTATGTACCAGTTCTAACTCAGTTAGACTGCAGAGCAATCAATAAGGAGACAATGGGCCCTTGTTATTCAGAAATACCCACCCCCCCCTTGTTCAGGATCCCTAAGCCTATAGTCAGCTCCTCACACAAAGAAAGGCAGGACAGCGATTGTCATGGGATCAATATCTTCTAGCTCAGGAGCCATCGATCTCACTCACTCTCATGCCAGAGCCTCAAGGCAGACTTCTTCCTACCTGAGACTCTCTGAGTGGGTGAGGGGTGGGCAAGGAAGCTGAGTGCCCGGATCAAAAAAGGAGTGTGTAAGAGAGATACACTTGGTGGTGGTGGGATTACAGCAAAGGTCTTGCAGGTCTCTGCACCTGATTTCCTTTTATATTTCAGAAAAGTTGGGGGAGAAGTAGAAGCTATTGCCTTGTTAGCATTCCCAGGCCTGGAGGGGCAGGGGGAGGGAGAGGCTCCCAGAATCCGGTGAGCTGGAGCTGGGGGGGGGGGGGTGCCTCCCGCCCACCCCCGGAGCGGAGGTCTTACAGAGGCTTATAACCTCTGCCAGCCCATGGCTCAGACGAAGGGAGTCAGGGGAACATTTGACCCCTCTTTCTTCCCACCTTCCATCCTCATTTTTCATTTGTACCTTTCTGTCTAGAAGTCAGAGGGTAGTGGCCAATTTGGCATTTTTTGCTGTACAGAATACATTCACCAGATCATGAACCTAACCCAGCTGAAAAGCCTGAGCAATGAGCCTGCGTGCTGCTCCATCCCAGAGCCCAGAGTGGGGAGGAGAACGTGGAGACTATGTCCACCTTAGCAACTGGATGGTACCCGGAACTGCGCAAGAGATATGGAGATGCAGAAGCCAGTCCTTTGGGCCAAGACTTGTGATGGAGTCAGGGGAAGTGAAAGAGAATTAGCCCCATCAGTTCCAGATGCCATGGGGGTGCGGAAGAAGAAAACTGAAGAAGGGGTCCGTGAGAGAAGGCAGAGAGGTTTCCAAAAAAGAAACTCGAACTGAGTCTTGGACATTGACCATTAGGTGAAGGAGATCTGGTGAAGGAGAAGGAGCTTCTAAAAGGGCAGGCATGGGAGACTCAGAACCAATCGGAGAAACAGGTGGTGGGCTGCAAAGTCTGAGCTTTCAACAGTTGGTAACAGACAGTCATTAAGATGGGTCCTGGGTCCTCAGGCAAGGGACCGACAGGAATCCCTTCTAATGGTGGGTTTTGGTCCCTCTACCTTTTCTTCCACAAGGGGGCTACTCTGTTCCCTCACACATTGGGTCAGCCACCCTGCAGCTCCCAAGGAATCACCCAACAACCCATGCATTTATCCTGAGGCTCTGTGGGAACCCAAACCCGAGCCCTCTGGGGGTTCCAGATCCTTAGGTCCCCTTGGCAATCTAATTACCCAAATAATACATCTCTGCAGGCTGAATGGGATAAGCAGCCCTGGACAGACCGTATTCAATTCCCTACCTACTTTACTCTGTTCTAAATTCTCTACTCATCCATATGGCCCAATCTAAACTCACATAAATTATTGTTCTGGTAACTATATTCATTCCGAAGTCGAAAACCTCCCAAAAGTAATGGAAAGTCAAATTCTAAGGTAATGAAATAACAGATTCACTTTTGCGAAATGTTTCCCCTTTGAAAATGACTTACTACGGTTTGCCACCATCCACATCTCTTTAGGGTTTTATAGCTAATTTTTTAAAAGATTTTTTTCTTTCCTAACAGAATTAGGTAAAACATGAAAAAGGAACAAACTCTAAGAGCAATAAAACACCCATTCCCTTCTACCTCTCATAATTGAGATTCAATTTCCCTTTCTCCTCTATCTCTGCTTATTAGTGAGAGTCCCAGAGCAAAAAAAGGTGGAGGTAGTGTTTTATTGCTCTCAGGCTTGGAGAGAGAATGAGGCTTATAGGGTTTTCTGTACCTCCTTTGTGCACACTCTGTAATTGCCCAGCATTCTTTTGGTGGATATTCAATACCAGGAGATTGAATCTTGGCAGAGTTGGAAAATAAAACACAATGTTGTATTCAAGTATACGTAATACTCGAGTCTTAGCAAAAAGAATGATAAAGATGTATTTCTCAGTTGTCAAGTCCCGAGATCAATGCAAGGAAACAGAGCCAGCAGCTATAGGGATCTGCACAAAGTTGTTTCTGCAGTTTCTTCCTTGTTTCTGGGTTGGAATTCCAGCCCTTTTGCTGAGCGTTTAAAATGCTGATTCTACATGTTCTGCTAGGAATAGCACGCATGGGGATGCCGTGCCTTGAGCTCAGGCATGTGCTCATTTTCACATGTGTCTCATTGCCGGAGAGATGCTTCAGTAGGATTCAGAGTCATTGCCAAGCTGGTTTAGAGCTGACAGTTTCAAGGGAAGAGGAAATTGGGTGTCTCCGTTCTTTGTCACTGTTTCTCTTCTATCACTTTTAACAAATGTACTCAAAAGTGATCACAGACCTTTTTAAGGACAATAATAATTAAAGTCTTTCAAGAAGTTTCTCCTGTCTCCAAAGAAACACCTTACGTTTCTCTGGCCTTTATGAAAATAAAAATATTAAGGATTATATCAAATCCCTTGCCTCCTTACACCCCATTTACTGGTCTAGGAATATCAACTGGAAGACTATACTCGCATGCATAAGCACGTCTCACCAATACACGATTGATCTCCTTCCCCGATGGAATTTTCACATTCCTTAGCATACTTTCTGTATAGTTTCAAACATTTTCCTTTCCATCTTGATGCCTGATAAGCAAGGAGGAAAGATTCAGAGCATTTTTCCTCATTAGATTCACAGCAGGGTTTTTTTTGTTTTGTTTTGTTTTGTTTTATGGAAACTACAGGAGAGTTTGATTGTGTGTGTGAAAGCAGTTCCTTTAAAGCCTGATTTATTAAACACACACACACACACACACACACACAGGCAACAAGGATCTCTCTCCTTCATTCTCTTGACTCGGTGAAAAGTAAGTCTGTGAAAATAAATAGCAAGTCTTGGGAAAATCCTATTTAAGAAACTCAAAATGCTGGATTAGTTAGAACACACTTTTAGGAAAAGTCCTGGACTATTAAGAGAAGAAAGATGCAATATTTCACTCCTAAGATCCCACAATTCAAAGAAAAAAAAATGTTGCTTCCATGGACTCCCTGAAGACAAATGATGGAGAAAGGAAAACCCCTTTCCTTCAAATGTTGTAATTCCCAGATGCATTTTGCAAGCACTTGAATCAGTCTTCAAGACCTGAAGGCAATTTTGTTTTCTAGAAACCCTCTTCAACCCTAATTTCCTAACCAAGTCAATGGTGGATCTCTGAGCTACGTGTTCTTGGGCATCTCATTTCCTCCTGATTTCCCGAGGCTACCTCTAATAAAGAAGGAGAGATAGAGCGACCCAGAGACTCACAAGGCGGCAAATATAATCACTTCTGTCAAACTAAAATTCTGACTCATACTAATTCACTGTGACCGATCACTGGGAATTCAAGAAATAAGCTGGATCTACAGTATTAATTTAAATTATTCCAATGTGCCCCATCTACCAGAAAAGAAAGAAACCCATTTCTTCTCTTTGCCTGAGGGTATGGACTGAACCATTTGGCTCAAGAGGGGAGTTATTAGGCACTGATGTGAGGGGTTCAATGGAAAATTGAGCCTGGAGCCCCTGCCCTGGTCTGTGGTTGTAGCCTTCATCGGCTCCTTTCCAGGTCTAAAGGAAGGCCTGATTGAGACAAAATGATTACTGTCACAGGACTTCTTTATGGTTTTCTTTTAATCACCGAGTCTGGATAAAATTGTCTATTGACTGACTTAAATGAAAACTACTTTAACCCAGGAACTCCATTAAAAAAATAATGCAAGAGAGCCGCTCGCTCGTGGTTAAATTGGCTGCCTGGGAATTAGTGATGTACACCATTTTGGGGAGACTCCTAATTCCTTCCCAGTTTAAGCATTTATCTGAACTCCTTGAAACTCTGTTTTATCCTCCTTCTCCACTAGCCTACATTTCATTTCTTCTTTCCTTCTCAGAGAAAAGAATTTTTGTTTTCCCTTCCTTAGAATCAGAATCACTGGTGCTCACTGAGTCCTGAATTCTAGTGGGTCTGCTGAGTCCGGGAGTTCATTGACTGGCCTGTCTTTCTACATCACCCAGGGCTTTCTCAACCAATGACCAGAGGGCACCAGATATGCAACATGCTTCCTGTAGTTCCCCAAGGGAAATTGGAGGGGGAGATGAACCATGAGAGACTATGGACTCTGAAAAACAACCTGAGGGTTTTGAAGGGGCGGGGGGTGGGGGAGGGAGGTTGGGGGAGCCAGGTGGTGGGTATTATGGAGGGCACGCATCGCATGGAGCACTGGGTGTGGTGCATAAACAATGAATTCTGTTACGCTGAAAAGAAAAAAAAATTAAAACAAAAACCAAAAAACAAAAAACACTGTACCAAATACATTCTTGTAGGTACTGGAAGGGGTCACCACTGGGAAGAAATTGTCCACTCACGATTTATTTACTCCTAAAGAGTCCTAAAAACAAGGGCTGTTAGAGATTTTTGGCTTTGCGTGGAGAATACAGATTGGTTCGGGATGTGAGAGAGCAAGGGGACAGAGGATCTTATCCAATGTCCGTAGAGAGGCACAGTAAGAACATTGGCCTCTCCACACTAGAGACTGGATCAGACCCTGTGGATATCAACCTGTCACCTGCCTCGTATGTCTGAGAGGAGATGTGAATGACACCCAAGTGGACAATGAGAAGAACTAAAAGGACTTCAACATTCCACCTGTTACTACACAGGAAGCCCAGATCAATCATGTCTCACTGAGAGAGACCAAATAGACCAAAGAAACCAAAGAAACTGAGAGAGATTAAAAAAACAACAACAACCCCCCCCAAAAAAAACAACAAAAAAAACCCCACCCCAAACTCAATGACATGGACTATAAGAAAAAACAATAGTTCGGGGGGAAAAAAAAAAGGAAGGTAGCATCTAACCCCCTCCCATTTCTGCTGTAGACAACATGTACTCTGATATCACCCTACATGTGTCTTATCCATGGCCCTTGTCATATTAATTAAAATTTCTTGTATAATTGTTCCGTTTTCCCACTCAACTCTACCGTCTGTGGGGACAGACTTGCTAGGCATGGACTGCCTCCTGAAACCTAGTTCAGATACTGGAGAGACAGTCAATAAATTTCACTGTTGGAAGAATGAATGAAATATCCATAATGTTCAGGGGAAATGTATGCTTCTGAAAATGATTTACTCTAGGAACAAGAAGAAGAGTTTGAGAGAGGTTAAGAAGACATGAGCTGTGGAGAAAAGGAGTAGGAAGTCCTGGGAGGGAAGGAGCAAAGGATGAAAAATGTCTGAGGTGCAAATGTGATCCAGAGACGGGACTAGAGGGACAGGGAAGTCTTGAAAGGAAACAGTATTGTGGCAGCAGAATGGACATTCACTCTTGAGGGGGAAAAGGAAGATTTGACACTGCACAAAACCAAATCAGTGACCTCAATGTGAATTTGAGAAGCTCTCCCAGAATGCAGAACAAGAAAAAAAATCTGTAAAGAAAGAAGGTACAAGAATATAATATAATATAATATAGAAGACACCTTCTTGGAACTAGAGAAGTTCCTGGAACCTAAGGGAACAGATGAAAATCTTATATCATGTTCAGGCAAAATTAATGAAAAGTGTAGCATTTCCAGACACATTGTGGCAAAACTTATTATAAGGACAAAGAGGAAAACCATACAAATAGGTGTCAGAATCAAGGGAGACAAAATGCTTCATGGGGAAAGAGGGCTACTCTCCATTCTTCTTATCCCAGTCTGCACTCCTCCCCAAGGTTGTGGAGCAAGATACCTGAGGGGTGAGCTAGGAGATGAAGAAAGCCTGAGTTGCTTGGCCCTTTCACCCTCCCCCTGTCTTTGGGATCTGCCTACCTGCAGAGGTCACCCTCCCCCCATCCAAATCATTCTCCTGCATCTTCATCACCTGTGCCATATACTACTTCCCTCATTCGTTCATCCAGCAAATACTCATTGAGAGTCTGCTTTATGCTGAGATCTGTTCCTTGTGCTTATTCTTTAGAGAAAGTTCTTGCCCTCAAGGAGTTTACCCCTAGGTAGCAAGATAGACAATAAACAAAGACACGATAAATATACACACAAAAAAGGGCCAGGCCATGCTAAGAGCTAGGAGGCAGAACAAAGCAAGGTGATGAGAGTGATTGAGTAGGAGGGAGGGGTCCCATGACATGTCACGGAGAGGGTGGTCAGGGAAGGTCATATTGACGATGGAGTGACATTCAAACAGACCTGAAATAGATGGGTGGTGAGCTAAGCAGACACCTTGGGGGAAGAGCATCCAGGCAGAGGGAATAGTCAGTGCAAAGGCCCTGAGGAAGAAGCATGCCTGGCCTGTTTCAGGAGAGTTGAAACCAGGAGGTAGGAGCTTGGAAAGCAAGGTAAAGAGAAGGGTTGCTGAGGTAGTGGAGGAGGGGAGGGTATCAGTTTATGTAGGATGTAGGGGCTGTGGAGGTAATTTTGGATTTTCTTCTAGGTGTGAAGTGGGGTTCTCCCTCATGACGTTCACCACCATTTGAAATATCTTGTGTCTTTACTTGCCCTTGTCTGCTCCATCCTCTAGAATATAAGCTTTGTGATGGCAAGTATTTTTTTTTTTACATCTTCTTTACTGTTGCTTTCCCAATATCTAGAGTGACACCTGACAAGGAGAAAGTGCTGAAAAATTATTTGTTGAAGGAATGAATGAATGAAACCAAAGCTCTAAGTAGGCAGAGACTATGAAATAGAGAAAAAGAGTAGAGGAGATGCAAGTGCTTTGTTGACTTAATGGTGGTGCCCTAGCGAGGCATCCTCCAAATTCCATGGGGTCCTGGATCTCAGAAGCACCCAAACTCCCATCTTCCCTGAGGCCCAGACAACTGACTCCTTCTGGGTTATCTTGTGTGCACACCTGTATGACAAACCTGTCACCTCTGGGCAAACCTGCTGGACCCCCAGCTGGGAGCTATGACTGTCCCACAGCTGCCCAGAGCAATGCCCAATTCAGTCAGAGTTGTGATGCATCCTGCTGGGAGGTTTTATCTTCTTTCTCATCTTTATCCCAGGGACCTAATCCAGTGTTTTGCCATAGAGGCATGTAGCCAATATTTATGAAATGTCTAACGGAACCAAGAGGCTGAAAATCAATGGGACAGAAAGATTTAAAGTGGAGAGATAAGCAAAAGTAAACAGATGCAAGCAAAAAGATTTTTTAGAAAAGCAGGGGTGGTGATACCCATTTCAGACAAAGTAGAATTCAAGAGGGGGGACCATTAGTACATAGAACAAAGAGGGACATTTATACAGATAAAAGGTATAATGACAGCATTTATAAATAGCCAAGTACTAACAATGTATCAGATAACATTCGACACCCACTCCTAATTAAAAGGGGGGAGAAAACCTATTTGGGAGCGAGGACTGTAAGTCCACTTAGTAAGTGTGATAAATATTGTCTCGCTCAAACCAGCAGCTACCACCATATTTAACAGTGAATACAGAAGATATTTTCATTAAAAACCAGGGGAAAGCTAAGTATCCCTGGTGATATCAAGAGATTCTATTGTTAATCTCTTAAGAGTTAATCATTGTTTGATAAAGTGGATGGATTAAGGATAAAATAGAGAAAAACAGCAGTAGCTTTACTTATTTCCACAACAGCCAGTTAGAATATCTAAAGAGGGGAAAAACCCATTTTCTTAATTTTGTTAGCAAACCCAAGATAACCTAGAAAAAACAGGATGAGAAATGGGTAAGATCCCCTTTTATTCTATATGATGAAAAATAGAAAAATCTTTTTGAGATACACAAAATAAGCTATGAGAAATTCACATATTTATCTAGAAGAAGAAATCTGTGAAGTTTGTGACAATTTCGATTTTCTTCAAATAAATGTATAAACTTAGTATCTTCAGGATCATTTAAAAGGCAAACTGCAAAGGGAGAAAATTGTTACTAATGCAGGAAAAGGACAAATTTTTTCCTAATATAAAGAGCTCTCAGAAATCAAAACAGGGGGCTTTTGCCCACTAGAAGAACAAAAGGGCAGAAGGTATGAACAGACAGTTCGCAAAGGAGTTCAACTTGACTGGTAATCAAAGAAATTAACAAATCAAGTCCCTGCCTTTTTATGCCAATCAAACTGTCCAAGATGAAAAGAAGGAAGGATAGAGAGGCTGAGAATATCTGTCTCTTTCCCCTGCGGCCGCTGGTGGCTTAAAGTGCTACACTCTTTCTCAGAAGCAATTTGACAAATAGATACCAAGGATCTAAAATGAGTTCAGGGGTACCTGGGTGGCTCAGTGGGTTAAAGCCTCTGCCTTCAGCTCAGGTCATGATCCCAGGGTCCTGGGATCGAGCCCCGCATCGGGCTCTCTGCTCAGCAGGGAGCCTGCTTCCCCCTCTCTCTACCTGCCTCTCTGCCTGCTTGTGATCTCTGACTGTCAAATAAATAAATAAAGTCTTTAAAATGAGTTCACATCCTTTAACAAAGAAATTCCCTTCCCAGGAAGTCTGTCCTAGAGAAAACAGATATGTGGGCAAGGATTTATACACAAAGACATTTATTCCTGGGAGAGATTAATATTAAAATCACATTTTGAATAAAATTTGAATTATGAGAAAGTTCTTCTGAAATAATGTGAATTTAAAAAAGGGGTTTCTAAACAGTTTATTCAATTTGATCCCAGTTTGTATAAGTATACAGGAAATATATATGTGTGTAGAATATATACACAGAGAATATATGTGGACATAGAGGATAGACTAACAGAATAGATATGGATATACAGAATCCCAAAATACCACCAGTGCTTATCTCTAGTGGGATTAAGAGTAATTATTTTTTTAAAGATTTTATTTATTTATTTGACAGACAGAGATCAGAAGTAGGCAGAGAGTCAGGCAGAGAGAGAGAGAGGAGGAAGCAGGCTCCCTGCTGAGCAGAGAGCCCGATGTGGGACTTGATCCCAGGACCCTGGGATCATGACCCGAGCCGAAGGCAGAGGCTTTAAACCACTGAGCCACCCAGGAGCCCCAAGAGTAATTATTATTTTTGCTCTATTGTTCTATATGTTTTTTACTTTGCCAAATTTTCTACAATGGATAGAAATTACCACAATAATAAGCAAATGCCCTTGTTAGTTTCAAAACAAAACAAAAGAAAACATATCAGAACCAGCAATTGCCAAAAAATTTGGCTCCCAAGGTGAGCATGGGACAGAAGTCAACTCTAGTGATAGTCTGTTCCTCTCTCTCTCTCAGCTTAATTCAGAAAAATGCAATTAAGATCATTGCAATAAACATTCACTGTATGCCTCACTGTGTGTGAGGTACAAAACTGAGGGCAGCGAAGCAGGATCCAGAAGACGCGGATCCTATCCCAAGTACAGAATTACCAAGTGAAGAATATGGACTCCCACTTGGAAAGCCATAAAACATGGCAGGCTGGGCAAAGAGATTGTAAGAAGTCAAAGGCAGATGGACAGAACAGGAGGGGCAGAAGTTGCATTTCACACCTCTCATATCGCAGGACATGGGGTGAGATGGAGAATGCCTTGTTTCCTAGCATCCCCTCTTGGGGGAAGGAAGGAAGGTTTGCTGTGCATGACAAAGCAAGCAGCCAACGTTTGCGGAGTGCTTACCATGAGCCAGGTGTTTTGCTAAATGCTTTAGGTGTGCAATTTCATTTAACCCTCAGACCCAGCTTATGAGGGTGGTGCTATGACAAGCCCCATGTTTTAGATGAGGACACAGAGGCCGGCAGTTGAACAATGTGCTTGTGTCCACACAGCCAGCACATGTGGACCCAGTATTCGAGTCCAAGCAGTTCCACCTCCAAGCCCTTGCTCTTGTTGTCTCTGCAGAGAAAAGCATGCATGTGTGGGCCGGAGCTGAATTGTTCAGGACCCGAGGGGGCAGGAGTGTCAGTCTTCTCTTTCTCAGTATCCTGCTACCCTCCTTCCCTCTCTCCCACCTTAAGCAGCTTCGAGCATCTCCTCTGGACAAGTGACTAACAAGCAGCTATTCAAGGAATATTGTGTTGGAGATGTGTCATGCTGTTAGCTTCTACCTGACACTGGAGAGTCTTAGATCTGGGCCTCTGGTGAGCCTGGAAGGGAGAGAGGTTTCCTTCATGAAGTCTCTCCTATATCCCTGTTATCAGTTAATTCGATAAGCACTTCTTGAGCAGCTAAGAGGCTAGAACGGTGTGCTAGGTGCTGGGGATGCCCTCGTGTCCCCTTAGGCAGAATCTTCCAGTCTGCATCTCTCCTCCAAGCTGATGGCCCACGTGAGCTCTATATTGGAAGAGTCATGGGTATGTGTCATCTTCAGCACATCCCAGACAGAATCACGAGCTCTGTGCCAAGCCTCCTGTTCCTTTAGGGATCTCCTTCTGGGTGAGGTAGCTACCCAGATGCACAAGCTAGGACTATCTTCTCTACAGCATCAGTCCATCCCCAAATCTTATTTAGTCTAACCCCCAAAATATCTACAGCTTTCCCCCTGCACCACCACCAGCTCAATCCCAGCCACCAATACATCTCTCTTGGACAATCACGATAGCTTCCCGGTAGCATTCCTGTATTCATTCAGTTGCCACACAGAGAGACCTTATCACTAGGAAGTGTTCTCCTTATCACAAGTGTTCTCCTTGAACACCCCAGATTTTTCCTTTACATTTGGACAGAGGTGAAAATAAAAGTCTTTGGCTCCAGCCCCCACTTAGCTTATTCCTTTGTCTCTCTCGCTATTCTCCCTACCACAGATTGAGTATGAAGATGGAGAAATACACACACATCTGTATTCCAGGCTGTTAATATTGGTCACCTTGGGATGTGAGGCTGGAGGTGGTTAGAGGGAGATTTCCTCAGATATAAATAGAGATATAATTGACATATTACATCATATTAGTTTCAGGAGTACCACATAATGACTCAATGTTTATATACATTGCAAAATGATCACCACCGATAAGTTTAGTGAAAATCCACTGCCACACATCGATACATTTTTTCAAGGGCTATCAAAGGCTACAGCATTCTGGTTATAAAATAAATAAGTCCTAGGGATGTAATGTACAGCATCATGACTGTAGATAATAAAACTGTATTGTGTATTTGAAAGTTGCTAAGAGAGTAGATCTTAAAAGTACTCATTACAAGAAAAAAAACCCCTATAACTATCTCTTATATTTATTTGTTTCACTGGTTGCCGTGCACATAAGTTAATTTTGTAATATCAGAAAATGGAAGTTAATAAAATATGCTTTCACAGGGGCCATTTCTTAGAGAATGGTTGTCTTTCAGTCAAATGGAGAACTTCATAGGAATGATATTGGCCTTCTCTTTCCCAGGTCAAACGAAACAGGAAATAAGGTGGTGACCTGAGCTCTCTTACCAATGTTGGATCAAGAGCTTTCAACCAAGCATAGAGGCAAAGAGTAACCCTCTTGATTTAGCCCCAGCATCCTAATTTGCCAGAACAAAATTCATTATAGTAGCTGTTAGTGCTGATTTATGGAATCTCTTTAGACCATTTTTAGCTCTACCAAAAAAAAAAAAAAAAAAAAAGCTGGTCTTCCTGACTACGTATGCAGTGGATGGATCCTTCCATTTCAGCTTGGCCACAAACAAAACCACACTGAATGTGAACAATTGCTTCAGATAAAATGACAGAACCCATAATTTAGAGAAAGCTACCAGTGAATTTAGGATAGATGTCAAAGTGATGGCCCGTCAAATGTAATTATTATGCCTGGTGCTTCCCAGTGGTCAGTCCTTTTGGATTTCAGCCAGGCAGTCCTGGGAACTTCACCACAAAGTACAAAGGACAGAATTCTCCTCGCAGACCAGAAGGTATTAGAGGCATGGTGTTGACTCTTATTACCTAGTTTAAAATTGATTATCAAAATGTCTATTTGCCGAGTCTATCTGACTCAACCATCTTCACTGCACATTATCTTTTATGGATCGGAAATGTATAAGCTATTAAAGCAGCCAGCTCGTCTTATAAAACAACAAGGAGGAAAAGGAAAGATGCTTCCCAGATTGCTTCTACACAAGGCAATAGTGGAGCTGTCGGCCACCATTCTCAATTTTCATCATGGAATTCTACGTTCCATCTTTCATTTATTTTCCTGGAATCTAGAGTTGGCACTAGGATTTCAACCACAAGCTATGGTAACCGGGGACGGAGAGTTCTGCAGTATATATCATGTTCAAAAGAACTTCATCTATGGCCTACACAATGGGTCTTAACTGGGAACTGGTGGAACAGAGGAGAGAGGGGGCAGGGGTTCTCAAACTTCCATCTATAATTGGAGTCAAACCTATCTGAAATAGGGAGAAATGTCAATTTCTTTAAAGTTGGTTTTTTTGTTGTTGTTTATTTTTACATGGGTATATAATTCCTGACATAGTAAGGTCTTGGAGCAGGATGGCCAGAAAACTGTGCTCTGAAGGCATATCTGGATTCGTTCCAAGTAGGTGGGACTAGAAATGTTGAGAGAGATTTTAAGATGGTAAAGGGTAAACTGTGAGATTTGGTGTTTCTTTGAATGGCAAGGGTCCACTAAGGGAAACGTCATGGAGTATCCTCAAAGGTACTTATTTTGTGGGTGATTCTGGCTTTCCTTTCAGTAGATTTGTTTTCTCATCATTTTTCTCTCTCCTTTCCTGCAATCAGTGTTGGCGAATTATTTTGACTCTGTAGGAAACTGACGGGCAGCTGCACGATAGATGACAATTCTACCCCTTCCAGGACTAAAATCTTTCGCTATGTAACTTTGCACTACCTCCTCATTGTGTGTGTGTGTGTGTGTGTGTGTGTGCGTGCGTTTTGGGAGGGTTAGGTGGTTGAGAGCGTATTCTGTCCTATCTCTTGACTCTGAGCTAAGTCAAGCCATTTGTTTTGGCCAAGGGAATGGTAGCAAATGTGAGACGAGCAGAAATTTGATGCATTTCTGCATTCCCACTCACTTGTTTGCTTTTGCTGTGGAAAACATGCCCGGGCTAGCCTGCTGGGCGATAAGATCCATGGAGCAAAACCGAGACAACCCAACAGAGGCCCCAGACATGAGACAGAGTCCTGCTAAGATGGCAAAACCGGCTTCCCTGCAGCTGACCATGGATGCGGGAATGAGTCCTGTTAAGCCCAGCAGACCCAGTCAGCCAGCCCACAGACCCATGAACCAAAGCAAATGTTTACTATGTGCCGCTGAGGCTTTGTGGTTGTTTGTTATACAGCATTATTGGAATAATAGTTAACTGATACAAGTTGCAAGTTACTTCTCCCTTATATTTGGCACAAGGAAGAAATACAAGCACAGACTATCTCCCACAGACATATTGTTCTTTCTTTCCTTCTTGGACGGGTTGATGTCTTGTGTCGGTGAGTGCTCCCTGCTGCTGTGAGCCCTCAGCTGGGCTGTGGGCAGCCCCCCTTGATGTTTCTGCTTCTTTCTGAAGTGCAAGTGAGGCATCTGCTTGGGTGCATGACAAAAGGAGGGCCCCACTCTCTATCTTCATGTGAATATTGGTTGTTTTAATATTCTTATTTTGATGGAAAATGGCCTGGAGTTTGGATGGGTTTTATGGTTGGAAGAGATATCATATTTGAGCTCCTGAGGGATTCTAGCAGCCAAAGTGTAAACTTGGATGGAAACAAAATCAGAATAATAATAACTAATGTTTATACTGTGCTTCAGCGTGCCAGAAAGGAAGGCTTGGAGAAGCTCTTTGCTTATGTTCATTCATTTAAGTCTCTGGATAATTTTTTCAAATAAGAATTATATTATCCCCGTTTTATAGGTGAGACTATCCTAAGGATACTTGCCCAGTTAGTAAATAAGATAAATCCAGGTCGTGGGATGTCAGAGCCCATGATCTTGATCACAAAACTGTATTGGCTCTGACCAGCTTGGAGCCCAGGGGGACCCCTGCTTAATGCACACATAAACCCACTCTTCTGCCCTCCCAGCATTCCACAATGTGCTGGCTAAGAGGGATTCTCATGAGTCTTTACCACCAGAACTAATGGCAACTCCATGCAAATTCCTCCAACCACCCTTGCGCCAAGACCCCTCGTGAACTCTTTTCCTTCTAAAGATGATATTGACCTTCATTTGCTGAATGCCTAGTGTGAGACAAGCCCTTGAGTTTCTATTTAACACATAAGCTCTCTGAGCAGGTATTATTACTATGTCTGTTTTGCAGATGAGAAGAAAGCAAGGACCTGGTGAGATCATAAGAGGTAGAGCAGTGACCAATCTTTTAAAGTGTTAAACACCCACATTTTTTTTTAGGGGAGGGAAGCACAGAGGGTGAGGGAGAGAGAGAATCTTAAGCAGGCTCCATGTCCAGCATGGAGCTTGAAGTGGGGCTCGATCCTAAGACCCTGAGATCATGACCTGAGTCAAAATCAAGAGTCGGATGCTTAACCAATCAAGCCACCCCAGAGCTCCCTAAACATCCACATTTTCTCTCTCTCTCTCTTTTAAGATTTTATTTATTTGACAGATAGAGATCACAAGTAGGCAGAGAGACAGGCAGGGGGTGGGGAAGGGGGATCCCTGCTGAGCAGAGAGCCTGATGTAGGGATCGATCCCAGAGCCCTGGGATCATGACCTGAGCTGAAGATAGAGGCTTTAAACCCATTGAGCCACCCAGGCATCCTAACATCCACATTCTTAGCCAAGAGTCCTAACTTCTGTCTCCATACAGATGTTTCTGATTCTGTTTTTGTTCTGGGTATCTACAAGAAACACAGCTCTGCATTTCTATACCTGAACCTACTGTGGGTCTTGGTTCCCCTGTGGTGGCAGAAATTTGCTCTTGGTCTCCTTCCTACCTGGTCCTTGACCGTCTGTCCATGCAGGTCACTGCTGTATCCTCCTTGAGCCAGCAAGCACTTCATCAGGCCTGCTGGTTCTCAGGGCTGCATTACAGCAGATTTTGCAGAAGAGTTACCCTGTCCCTGGTCACCTGGGGCTGTAGAAAGCCAGGAGGCTGCCTTGTGCCCATCTGTCTGGACAGTCTATACAGATACATACTTTGTTCCTGCACCACTGGGCCTGTGTAGCTCTTGACTGACTGGCAGAACTCAAGTCCTCTACCTAGGGATAGGAGTTCCAGAACATTCCCATGGAGGCAGGGTCCAGGGCCCCTTCACAGGCATCCTCCAGCAAACCCTCCCCTCCTCCATCACCTTTTTAAGCATACCCATTACTTAACATTCTCTCTCATCATAGTTTCTAGTAGTCCTATGCCTATATTCTCCATTTTCCCAAGGTGGTTGGATTTTTTTTTCCCTGTAAAATAGACAAAAACCACAATAGATGCTCAGTAAGTTATTAACTTCAAAAAGTGCAATGCCCTGCTACTTGAGGCACTGGGCAAAATTAATTTGCTAGTCTTACTCCTTGCCATCTGAAAACTTGGGATCAAAAACACATTCTTTAGGGGTCAAATATGACTGTTCCTGCTGCCCTCTGAGGTTCAGGATAGAACTTAGAACCAGCCCTCTTACTTAATTAGGCTAAGTTCTCATAATATTTCTTAGAATTTTTCAGAAAATTGGCACTAGTACTGTGTCATGGTGTAAATAATCTTCACAACACCAAAACCACTAATAATAATAGCTAATCTTATGGAGGGCTTAAAGGGTGCTTTATTTTTAATTGATTTATTTTCTTAAAGATTTTTTTAAATTTATTTTTTATTTTGAGAGAGAGCGAGCGTGAGTAAAAGAGAGAGAAAGAGAAGCAGGTTCTCCCCTGAGCAGGGAGCCCAATGCAGGGCTCGATCCCAGGACCCCAGGATCATGACCTGAGCTGAAGGCAGATATTTAATGGACTGCGCCACCCAGACGCCCCTTTGTATATGCTTTAAAAGTACATTCATCTACTCATTCGTTTCACTGTTGCAGAGTTTACTGAAGAGGGTGCTGGTATCATCCCAACTCTGTTCTTGTGGAAACTCAGTGGGCAGGTACGTGGCCCCAAACGACAGAGCATGTAAGAGGCAGAGGTTAAGATTTGAATTTTGGCGGGTGGACACTGCAGCCCTCCCTCTTAAACATTTGGGACTGATCTACTCATTACACTATTACTCAACTGAGTTAAAAAAGAGAAGAAAAGAAAGACGATGTGTAGGGAATACAAGACTGGAAACACACAATGGAAAGACAATGACTGAGTGTACATTCATTCATCCTGCGACACTTTGTCAGTGTGACCGCCCTCCAGGGCTCCCATCCTCCCTTGTACATACACGCAACCTCAATGCATACTATGTTTTACATTATTTTCACGATACTATCCTGTGGCTGTTTCTCTCCATGCCTATCTCCCTTGCTAGAATGTATGTGAACTGAGGGCAGAGATAACTCTCCTTTGAGCCAGGGGCTCAGTAAATGTTGGCAATGGGCTGCGGCTACCTGTACGCGGTACAGGAAATGGTCTCCTTTCCAGATCACAGGTAAATGCCTCCACTGGCTGCACTTGTCCCAGGGTGGGTATCTGTCTGTAAGCACAGAGAAGAGGGTGGCACCTTCTGACACTTGAGAACTGGCTATTCTGATAGTCTCATCTTGATTCACCCATCCCTGTCCTTGTGGTTGACTCCCCAGCACTGGGCACACCAATGCCCTGAGGCATGTCAGGTGTGTGGTTTTTTTTTTTTTTAATCTCATCTTCTTATGTTGTGTCTAAAGCAGTGACTCAGCTCTTTGTGGCTTTCCAACAAATGTTTGTTCAATTGAATTTACTCTCAGAGCTGTCACCTTCTTGATGGACACCTGGAAAAATGGCTTCTGCATCCTTAAACAATTGTGCACAGATGGTCCAGACTATTTGGATGGGGATCTAGTGAGACAGCAAACCAAGATGCTTTGCACAATGTGGGCTCTGCTTCTCCTTGAAGACTCGGTCCTTTTAAGTTGCCAGGATCTGTTCAGTAAGTCTACACTGAAGCATTTGTGTATGCACTGAACAAGCCAGCCACTCAGCAATGCCTCCTGTGTTCTCCCTGGGAACAGGGAAGCCAAGAGGGAGAGGTCCATGTGTACCAGTATGCCCAGTGAGCTCACGGGATAGTAGGGCAATAATTATATTTTAAAAATGGTAGGGGCAATGATAGAAATATGGACAGGGTACTAACTCTGCCTGGAATCATCAGAAGAGGAATCTTGAAGGGCCCATGAATCTAGAAAAGGAATGCATATGGGAAGGGAATTCCAAGCAGAAGAGTCCTGGAGAGGAGAGCCATGAATGGGGCAGAGAACAAACTAGGAGTTGGGAGTCATCACAAACAAGAGCGCAACAGAGGTAGTAGTCTCAGGAGCTCGATTCAGAAAGCAGGACATCCTGTCCTAGGCTCAGGGAAGCCAACAGGGAGTCTAGCCACTGGGAGCCAGAGCTGCACATGGATCTTAGAGATTATGCTGTTCCAGAAGCCTCTAGGGCCCTGTGTCACATCCCTCAGTCGGCTTCCGATTTCAGCTGCAGCTGTGGTGGACAGTTCCACTGATGCTCAGTCCCACCTTTGGCCCATGTGCCCTTTTCACTTTCTGTCCCAGAGCCTTGTCCATCACCACAGGGACGCAGCTGGCCTGCACAAAAGCACAGCCTGGAAGTGTGAAGCAGTTAATGCCCCCAGGGGCAATCCTGAGCTGATGGTAGGTAAATCCTCCAGCTTCCCATCCTTCAGGGAGACAATTATTGGAGGCATTCTAGATGTTTCCGAGGAGGTCCCGGTGGTGTCAAGCCCCTGCCGCCCATAGCAGCAACTTTGGTAATACACCTTTATATTGATTGGCTTTTCCTTTTTTGCTGATTCATTTCCCTTCTTATTCACTCCTGTTTTCTAGGATGTCCTCCCAATAAACCACCTGCAACCAAGCCCTTGCCTCAGGCTCTGCTTTCAGGAGAACCAAAACTGGCCATGGCTGAGCCAGGATATGGCTGAAATTGGTAGGGAAGCCAGCTGGGTGGTTGGGGTACCGGTCCTGTGAGACATTACAAAGGCCTGAGTTAGAGTAGTAGCTCTAAGGCATAAGGTAAGCATGGAGGCTAGTGACCCATGGGAAGCAAAATGGGAAAGATGTACCAGGAGATTAGGTGATGGGTGAGGAAGAATTTATGGCTTGGGAAGGAAGAGTAAGAAGAAAGTAAAATGTTAAGGAAGAGAATGGTTATTTTAGTTTTGGACATGTTGGGTTTGAGGCAAGTGTAAGAACAGGTTGTCCTATGGGGAAAGACAAAAATAATGACTTTTTAAAAATTTTTCATTCATCCCATTGGCCCTTGAGTATCTGAAATTGTCATCCATCCATCCATCCATCCATCCTCTGTATATTGGGTGCTTTTTATCTATGTTCCCAGTAGTGGAGATTGCCTTGGCCCAGATTGTCTAGAAAACAAAACTTGGGGCAAAGATTCAAATACTTATGTTTCATTTGGAAGGTGCAAACTCGGTGCAGCAAGAATGACAGAAAGGAAGCGAAGCAACTAAGAATGTGAGTGATGTGTTATTGAGCCAACTTTCACTTAATGGCAGGCCGTGGACAGAGAAAAGCCTAGACGCTCAGCAGATGCAGCCACTTGGCATATGAACTTCTCTGAATGGCACTCAAGAAGGAACCATGCCTCAGAGTAGTTTCTGGGAGCAAGAAAGGAGAGGTGACCTATCTGAAGACTCCTCCTGCCCCATTCATTTCCTGTTTCCCATTGGCCATAGTTTGCCCCATGGAAAGTCAGCTCTAGTCCTTCAGCTGGACTGCCCCTCTGATGGTTGCTCAGGAAGCCAGATCCCATATTCCCTGCACTGTGCGCTCTTTCACATAGGGAAGTGGCAGAAACTCTGGGCATGTGACTCATTAGTCTGATGCAGAAGGCAGAGGTCCCCAAGTGGCTCAAGTGGGCTTAATAGGGCATGGCGGAGGCTGTGTGAATCAGGTGGCTGGCAGCTCCCAGGGAATCAGAGGAGATGCAAAAGATTTTGTCTGACGTAGGGGAGAGCAGAAACAAGACGAGAAGTTGCCCTGATGAAAAGTACATTAAGAGAGAGAGGAAGGGTGCCTGGGTTGCTCAGTGGGTTGAGCATCTGCCTTCAGCTCGGGTCGTGGTCTTGGGGTCCTAGGATCGAGCCCTGCGTCTGGCTCTCTGCTCAGCAGGGAGCCTGCTTCCCTCTCTGCCTCTGCCTGCCTCTCTGCCTACTTGTGATCTCTCTCTCTGTCAAATAAATAAATAAAATTTAAAGAGAGAGAGAGAGAGGGAGGAAAAAAGATTACCTGGCTGGGGGAGGTATCTTATTTAGGCCTTTTCAGGCTGGTGACATTTGTGTTGAAACATGAATTATGAAGAGGAGATGGCTAGATGCCAGTCTTCAGAAAGAGCACTCCAGGCAGAGAGATCAGGAGGTATAACGGCCTTGAGGTACAAAGAAGTTTGGTATAATTAAAGAACAAAAAGAATGTCACCGTAGCTACAGAAAAACAAACAAGGGAGAGTGGACGAAAGTAGGCTGGAGTTGGGTCATGGAGAATGTAGCAAAGAATTCAAAACCCTATTGCCAGTACCATCATTATATATCCACACATTCCTATCAGTCTTCCATCCAAAAGAGGGTGATGGGGCTTTAGATAGGAATCCGGTTTGAAAGTTGGGTGGGGATGGTAGCATTCAAGGGCAAAGTCATGATCTTAAAGAGCTTTAAAGCAAACTGAATGCATAATGTCAGAATTGCTCTGATACAGTAACTGTTACACTTTATAGGAAATTGTTGTTATCAACAATTATAACTGTATCAAGAAAAGTAATTACTAATACAAGTTTGGGAAGCTCTTGGCTGTGGACTGTTGTTTGCTTTCTGATAGTAATTCCATGAGGCTACAGAGCACTGGGTGAGGAAAACATATTTAATCTAATAAAGGTCGCCCTTGCATCTCTCCTGTTCTGTGACATGCCATTTACTGAATCATCCATTATTGCCCAAAGAACAAAGACGAGCTTCACTAAGCAACGGATGATAAAGTTCACTTGGAAATTGGGGAAGAAATTGCAAAACTATTTGAGGCCAAGGGCACCATCATGCACAAAAATCAATAGCTGTCAGGCAATGAGGAGGGAAGGGAATAAATAAACACAGTAAATAATGCTGAGAAATGACTTGGTGCCAAGCAGCCAATCAAGGAGAAGTCTCGGAACTTGGCTGGGAGTGCTGGAATCAGACCAGTCTGAGTGTGAATCTCTGCTCTATTGGGGCATGTCCTGTATCCTGTGAAAGCCTCAGTTGACTCCTCTGCACAATGGGAAGAGAAATACACCAGCATCCTCGGTTCTGGGAGTGCTATTGAGCGAATATGAAGCTCTTGTGCATGTTCATGTCTAATGCCCAAACACCAGCCCCAGCGGCACTGCCCCTGCCCTCCTATTCTCTCCCTCCTTCAATCAAGGTTTATCAAGGCAACACAAAAGATAGGATAGCAGAGTGAGTTACCTTCCAAAGCCTATTTCTCAGACTGTCTGAGAAGAGAGGAATAATAATAATAAAATCCCACACAATTATTTAGTGTACAAAAGATGCCTATTGGGTTTTCCTTTGCTTCACATCGTTGACAGTGAAATGAGCTTTTTCCAAGTTATGTTCAAACTCAAAAAAGTTTAATTATTCACACATATTCACAAGATCCCTCCCAATATTAAAAAACCATCAAAGGGAATTCAGATTTGTGAATAAAAAATTGAAATACTGAATAGTTTATAACACTTCCCACACTGCATCATTCTTCCCTTTCATTAAAGAAAAACTTTAAACATTTGATATAAATGTTTTTGTTTGTGCTGAGTTTTAGTGCAGTCTGAGAGTCTGAACAGTTTGAAACTAAGTGATAATAAGGGTGATGGAAAGAAACTTGAATGTTACAAATTGATACATAAGATGCCAAAAGTAAATAACAGTTAACTACTGTGTTCTGGCACTGGTATAATGAGTCAGTAGCCATGATCCCCTTCATTCTTCACACTATTTTTATAGCACACATATTACTGTCCCATTTTTTTTAGATAAAGTGAGGCTTAGAGTTGAGCTACTTCTTCAAAGTTGTTCTGCTTTGAGGGTATCAGCTAAGAGATTCAAAAGGAGACTGATGTGGGTCCAGAGTCTGGGCTTTTTATCAGTATGTTCTAATTCTTCATCCATCTACCAACCAACCATCCATGCATCCATCCATCCACCCATCCTATCATCTACCCACTCATCCATCCACTGACGCACCCTTCCGTCCATCCATCCATCCATCCATCCATCCATCCATCATCTACCATTCATTTACTATCATTTATCTGTCCATCTATCATCCACCTATTCAACATCCATCCATCTATCCACCAATGAATCCATTTATCCATCTTTCCACTCACCCATGCATTCTTTCATTCCTTCCACTTACTAATTAAGCAATTTATGTTGGTGATGCCTCACTGTTCTATCTTAAATCTGTCCCATTTTCTCTCCATTGCCAATGCTAAAGCCTACACCAACCCACATCTTCTCTTGCTTGGACAACTGAACTGCAGTGGCCTCTTATCTGGTTTCCATGTTCCCATGCTTTCTTCTCTATAGTTCATTTTCATTACAGCTACCAAAGTGATCTTCTCAAGGTTATATTACTCCTGATTAAAGTCCTTCAGTATCTTATCACTGCCTTATCAGCCTACTCTGGCTGAAACTCTGGCACCTTTCTCACTGGCTGCTTTCTGGCTCATGCTATTCCAGACATGCTGTTCAACTGTCTATTCCTCAAACAAGCCAGTGTTGTTCCTGCCTTAGGAACTTTCCAATTGCTGCTATGCCCTGAATGTTCTTTCCTTAAGAGACTCCTTCCTTCTCATTATATCTAACTCAGCTCACATTACCTCCTCAGACATGATTTTCCTAATCAATTCAATGAAAAAAGAAAGCATTCTGTTAGGTGTCCCCAGTTGGTCTTCAATATATTGTTGTATTTTTTTCCTTTTATCACACATATTCCTATAATCAATTATAACATTTGGTTGTCTAATTCCCCTTTCTTTAACTTCCCGAGATATACATATACTGGAGGGCAGGAGCCTTGTGCAAACTAAAGCATAACTCAAAATGTAAATGCCTATTGCTTGCCTACTACATTCTTGGTCCTGTTGTCCATGCTGGGCTACAGTGAAGAACAAGGCAGACATGGTCACTGCTCTCAGAGAGGCTACATGATAGCAGAGTGAGACATACAATGAAACTAACATAATTGCAGAGAGTGGCCACTGTTGTAAGTAAACACAGTGATATAATAGAACTACGGAGAGAGGTCAAGAGGGTATGCCTTTAGATCACCTGATCAGAGGAAGTCTAGCTGGTGGCATTTGAGCTAAGATGGAGAAAGAGGAGAAGTCAGTCCCTCAGGGAACGAGAGTGTTCCATGCAGAGGGAATAACACATGCAAAGGCACTGAGGTAGACTCAGACCAAGTCTATTAAAGGAACAGAAATGAGACCAGTGTGGCTGGCTAATAGTAGTGTGGCGGTGGCAAGGGAGAGGTGTACAGAATGAAACTAGAGGTGACTGGGGCTTCCATAATGATGAGGAGTTCTTAATATAGATTTTCCAGATTTGGCAAATAAAAATAAATGACACCCAGGTAATTTGAAAGCTACACATTGAATTTCAGGAAAAAAAAAAACAGATAATTTTTTAATAGAGGTATGTCCCAAATATTGCATGGCAGATGCTTATGCTAAAAAATATTTTTTACTAATCTGAAATTCTAAGTTGACTGGACATCTTGTATTTTATCTCTTAACACTGTTTGAAGACAACACCCCAAATCTGATCAATGTGTGACAGTGTCCCAGAATCCTGGACCATGTTGCTGTCCTCTGATCATGGAGGAGAATTCAAAGAAATTGGAACAGGCAATTAGTTGAATTATCACTCATTCCCATCTACTTGGAGAAAAAAAGACATGAGGAAATTGAAAGTGCATTTATATCTGGAACATATTAAATAATGATTATTCCAGGCGATTTACTCTCATAATTATGTTAAAACTGAGTGGCCATATGTTTTCCTTAAGGGAGGGACCATATCTAATGGACTTTAGATCTTTTCAACAGACCCAGCACAGTACCTCACATATCTATAGATCCTTAGTAAATAAGTGTTCATTCTTTAAGAAGAAGGAAAGCCAGTTGAGGATTTCCCTTGCTCTATTTCTATCTCATGGAAAGACACATATCTCAGGGACTCAAACTGTGATTCCTGAACTTTTCTTACTCTTCCCACTACATTATGAAGAAGAAAAAGATAAGGTTCCTTGCTATATAGGCATAACTGATACTTGTCAGTATTCAGTTCTCTTCTACCTCCAGGTATATGGACAATTAACACTTCCTCCCCGGCAAGAGGAGGGTGTTGCTTTGTGACTAGTTTTGGTCAACGAAACATAGAGAAATGCCTGTGGTACTCATGGGCCGAAGCATTTACCCCCAGTCCTCTTTTCTCTGCGGTAGCATGTTGGTGTCATAGGAGGTAGAACTGCGTCAGCTTGGTTCCAACAAGCAGAGACTCCTCCATCCTGCACAGGACATGTAGCATGAGCAAGAGTAAAACTTCATTGTTTGAAGCACTGAGCTTTGAGGGTTATTTGCTGCCACAATGTAACTGACTGATGGAACCCTAGAGTTTCTGGGAGTCTATAACACTGTCACATTTCTCATGAGCCTTTAGACCTAAGTTAGGCAGACTCAGAGCCAAGGAACAGAACTATTGTAGCTTTTCTGAACATGCGTGCGTAAGGAGGATGCTCTGATTCTCCACTTAGTTCACTCTTGTTAGTTCAGAATAAACTCCAAGGTACAGCCCAAGGGATGGGAGGAGTGAAAATTTTCCTGGTGGAGTTGAATATAAATGAGCCTGGAGGCACCTTGAGGGCAGGGTCTGGTCATCCTTATCCCCAAAAATCCCAGCACACACCTGGGTACACAGTAGTCTGGGCACATAGGACTGTCCTCTGGACACATCAATAAGGTCATGTCACTCATCCACTCAAAATCCTCTCATGGCTTTTTCATCTCACTCAGAGCAAAAGCCAAAGTCTATATAATATCTTCTTATTAGGCCTTGGATAGCTGTAGCTTTAGACTTTCAGGTGAAATTATTTACACAGGATATTGCTTTATCTGGCTTTTATCACATAGGATACATGTTAGGATATGTAATTTTACCCGTTAAAACCTGAATTTATGTTACCTGTCCTATTATCTTTTCATATAAAAGTCTGAAATATTTTAATATTATAATTATAGAAGCAAATCCCAAATGAAGAATGATAGCCAGCTGTATTAGTCAACAATTAGCAAAATATCCCAAAACTTAAACAAGGTGTGGCTTAAAACAAAACAAAAAAATTTTGTCTCATAGGTCCTATGGCTCAGGAATTTGGGAGAAGCCTAGCTGGGTAGCTCAGAGGCCAAGTCTGTCATGAGTTTATAGGCACGATGTTGGCTGGGATTGCAGGAGTCTAAAGGCTAGGCTGGAAGTGGAGCACACACTTTCAAGATGGTGCCCTTACATGGCTGTTGGCAGGAAGCCTCAGTACCTCACAACATGGGCTTCTCCATAGGGTGGCTTGAGTGTCCTCACAACATGGCAGCTGGCTTCCCACAGCACAAATAATCCAAGAGAAAGAATGAAAGTCACGATGTCTTTTATGACCTAGTCTCAGAAGTCACACCCTACTGTTTGTGCGGTGTTTTATTGGTGATACGAGTCATCCCTGTTCACTGTGGGACTACACAGGGCAGAAACAACAGGAGCTGGGGGTCATTGGGTGCCATCTTAGCCACTGGCTGCATCTAGACAGCAGGTGGTGGTAGTGGTACACGGGAAGAGCACAAAGGAACTTCTGAAAATCGCTCCCCACACTTTCCAAATTCACCTGTACCTTCCTCTGCCTACAAAAGAAGGGAACTCAGGTTAACATGTTAGGTGCTCACAGATGCAGAATTTCCAAGGGGGGGGGGGAAACTCCTTTCAGTATAACTGCGAAGTGCTGGCTACTATGGGTCTTCCGCCTGAAGAAACAAACCTATATTCAGTACAACATTCTCTCCCAAGAAAGTTGCTCCCTGTAATTGGCAGAAATGCTTTGTCAAATGACAGATGTGATGTGCCATCTCTGTGTTTTGGTGTAGGCAACATGGCTGGTTTTCCTTCTTTCTATCTTCTTCCTGTGCTCTGGCCCATTTCCATGGCCACACCCTTCTCTCCCTTTCCAACAATATGTTGCTGTCCCTACGCACTGACTTTTTACAGAGGGGACCACGGGCATGCCTCTTTGGAGGAGATTCCTTTGTGTTTAATCTGTTTACTTGACATAATATTCTGCCCATATCTATATTTCCTATTTTTCATAACAGGATTTTCAAACTGGGCTATGCATCTTAACTCAACATTCATTCTTATTCTCTCCCTTGTACCTTGCTGGACATTTCTCAAGTACATTGTTTATAAAATATGTAAGCACGCAGCCTTAAAAAGGACTTGTTCTTGTAAAATGGCCAATAACAATAGGTTTGCCGTTCAACATTATCACCGCCCTGACTCACTTATCCCCTCAAAATAGTGTTCGCAGTATCAATGCAACGCCATCCATTTTGTTCCCGATCATGACACTATTTCTTGGTATTTTTACAGAACAAGACATTACTCAAAGCCAAAAAGCCTACATGGAATGCCAATAAGGAAGAGCTAGCCCAGCAAGGACAGAGAAAATAGTCACTTAATCCCGACCGTTAGTCCCAAATCCTCCAGGAAGATTTGCAGTGTGAGGATCAGAGATTTTGTTGAGCAACCCATCATTAATGCTAATAAGAATCTGACATCATGGTCTCTTTTCTAGAAACCTCTGCTGTCCACCAAGACATGCTCAGTGGGAAACACATCCACCATCCACCTTCCTGCCTAGGAGACCAAAATTCATTATTGCCACTCTGCAACCTAGAATTTTTTTTTAACTTGTTAATGCTGCTGAGGGTGGCAAAATAATGCCTCTGGCAACCCTGTATATTTGCTGTTGCCATCTTCACTGATAAATTGCCCAATTTTCTTAGCAAATTCAGCAACAATAACAGTTTTCTGCTAGCAAAATAACCTTTCATTTCATAAAAAAAAATGGGATGGAATGGAAACAAGCAAAGAGGTTTCATGTCTCCTATAAACTGAAGTTCCTACTTTAATGTTTTCACTAGCTGTGGGTGGGGACTGGTTTTTCAATCTTGATAAATAAAAATGCTACCTTTTAGATTTAGACTATTGCTGTCCTTGGACTGGCTGGCCAAATAATTTTGGTTGAAAAGATCTATTATAATACTTTATAACCTCATAGGAGATGTAGCAGATGATTTTTTTTTTCATCTGCCTGACATATATTCCCTCCATGATCTGATAGCAACACCCCACTTTTCTATGGCTGAGATTCTTGGTAATTGTGTTTAGTAGAACATATTGTGGGAATTACTTCTTTAATCCATCAAAAAGGAAAGAAACATCTTCAAAGACAGATCTGGATGAAGAGAATGACCTGATTTCAACATTGGTTATGTACCTCTGCCAAAGAGGCAGAGAAGGAAAAGTGAAAGGAAAAGTAAGTGTGGAAATCCCAGTTCTCATCACGACCCATACCTAACACCAAGATGAAGCCAAAGACTGGAAATTTCATGTGATGTCAACTGGAACAAAGAGACAAATAAAAGCAAGAATCATGAGCCATCGCCATGGGGGAGACCATCTTGCAACCTGCCCATGATGCCTACTCTCAGAGATGCCTAGGCAGGAAAAATATAAGCATACAAGTTACAAAACCATCAGCAACCAGACACTGATGGTGAAATAACTTCCCAGTAAAGCAAAAGCCAAGAAATTCTGACTTTGTGCTTTACTGGTACTCAATCCTCAATACCCCTGATTTAGCTTTAATCCTAACATTCAAGCCCACATTTTTGGTGAAGTCAAACTCCACCCTGAGCCTATCTGTGGCTTCTTCCCAGTTGTCAACCAAACACAGACAGGTAGGAAGGTACATAACTATGACATGATATGCAATATGATGCAGGCAATGGAGTATGGAAAAGAACCCTAGGCTCTGGGGTTGTGTTGACTGGGGTGGAATTCTGACTCTATCACTTGGCACATTGGCAAAATGACTGATCTCCTTGTGCCTCAGTTTCCTTGTTTCCAAAAGGCTGAGCATTCCATCTAGTGCACAGGGTTTAACATAGTTTGAGTAAGATTTGGTATGTAAGGTATGTAAAGAGGACTGGTGCAGAGCAGGTGTTTCACAGTATGAGGTTCCATCCTTCCTTTTCCCAGTCTCCCTTTTGGACAATTAAAACATGGACATAAAGACATGTTTCAGCTCTTCATAGTTTAGGAGCTTTGCTTTTTTCTATAGTTAGAGAATGTCTCTCTGACTCAAGATGACCCAATACAAGTGAGGCGGGCACTAGTTTAGTGGCTGGCCATGAATGCACTCTCATTTATTATGTTTATAGCTCCTTGGCTTTCATTGTAGGAGCACCCTTCACCTACTCTCAGGCATACTGTTCAGGAGAGGCTAAGCCAAATTGCCTCTGAATCCAGGGTAGGGAAAATGACTCATGCTTGGTCATTGGAACTGGCTCAGGGGTGGACGTCTGACCCAAGCAGGCCAATGAAACTCAAACCAGGAAGTCTGCTGGTACAGTAGAGAACAAGTTTATTTTGCATTGGAGTTGCTAAACTGGACGCTTCTGGGGTGCTGCCAGTGGGACCAAATAACCGAAAGTGGAGCTAACACAGATGAATGCTTAAATGAGTACGACTGAGTCCTGACAACATCATTAGAAGTCCCAGATCCAGCTAATGTTGCAAGTTTTATTCTTTTGCTTTTTTTAAAAAAAGATTTTATTTATTTATTTGACAGACAGAGATCACAAGTAGGCAGAGAGGCAGGCAGAGAGAGAGGAGGAAGCAGGCTCCCTGCAGAGCAGAGAGCCCAATGCGGGGCTTGATCCCAGGACCCTGGGATCATGACCTGAGCCGAGGGCGGAGGCTTTAACCCATTTAGCCACCCAGGCGCCCTATTCTTTTGCTTTTTGGATACATGAGCCAAACATTTATCTGTTTATTCTTTTACTTTCAACCTATTTGTGTTTTTGAATCTAAAGCATGTCCCTTGTAGACATCATATAGCTGGATCCTGTTTTTATCCACTCTGCTAATGCCTCTACCTTTTGATTGGGCTGTTTGATTCATTTACATTTAATGTAATCCTTTAAAAAGTAGGATTTATATCTTCCATTTTGCTCTATGTTTTCTGTACATCTCATCTCTTTTATAGTCTTCCATTTATCCATTGTTTTGTTGTTTTGTATTAAATAGATATTTTCACTTTACCATTTTATTTTCTGTGTTCCTACTTTTACAATATATTTTAAGTTATTTTTCTTAGTAATTGCCCTAGGGACTGCAATTAGCATCTTAACTCATAATAATCTAGTTGGATTAATGCTAACTTAATTTTAATAGGATACAGAAATTTTGCCTCAGATAAAGAACAATTCCTTCCCTTCTCCTCTATGCTATTTTTATCATCCAAATTACATCTTTATACATTATAAGGCCATGGCTTGGTTTTATAATTATTTGTTTATGTAGTTGTCTTTTAAATCAGATAAAAGAAGATAATTACAAAAAGTATACATTTATTTATACTGTATTTACCTATGTAATTACTTTTACTGGTATGAATCAATACTTTCTTCTCTTTTTTTCTTATAAAAGCTTGAAGTTCAATTATTTGTATTCTAAAGTGTCTTTTGTGATATTGCATGCCATGAGGGACATCTAAAAGGGCAATGGGCACTGTGTAGAATGAGCTATCTCCTATGTAAACCTATCTTCTGTTTTTGGATTCAGGGACATCAGGTTAATGAAATATAGTGAATTATTATAAGACACATTTATTTAGCACAATCAGTATCTTCCAACTCAGGGCAACCAAATTTATTTATTTATTTATTTATTTTTTAAACTTTTTTTTTTTTTAAGATTTTTTATTTATTTATTTGAGAGAGAGGCAGTGAGAGAGAGCATGAGCGAGGAGAAAGTCAGAGGAAGAAGCAGACTCCCCGTGGAGCTGGGAGCAGGGCAACCAAATTTAAATAAGAAACTTGTAGATTAAAGATGTTATAAATTCTTTTATATTCTTCCTATCGAGTTTAATTTCCCTCCCCATGACTAGGCTGGCCTAGTGACTTGCTTACTAATAGAATATGGCTAAAGTGATGTTCTAGACTATCTGAAACTAGGTTTCAAGAGACCTTGTGGCTTCTGTCTGAATTTCCTGGAATTCTCACTCTGGGACCCCAGAGCCACCACATGAGTCCAGCCACTTAGATTGTATGCTGTGCTGGAGAAGTCTCATGGAGGTGCTCCAAGTGATAGACCGAGGAAATCCTAGACTTCCAACCATCTCTGTGCCAAGGCATCAGGCATGAGTGGAGCCATCTTAGGCTCTCCATACCAGCTCATTCACCAGCTGAAGAGGAATGAGAGACCTCTGCTAACATCATATGAAACAGAAGAGATGTCTGTCAAAGCTCTGTTGAACTCCTGACCCACAAAATCACAAGATATAATTAAACGATGGTTGTTTTAAGTCACTGTGTGTTGGGGGCAGTTTGTTATGCAGTAAGAGATTATGTAACAAAGTGATTCAGACCTTGTTCAGATGAATTAGGCAGAATGGACTGCTAGAAATCATCTAGAGGCAGGGTCTCAAACTCAAGTACCAGTAGAGGCCATCCAGGCAGGTAACGTAAATGAATGAATAATCCGGGTAGATGGGGCAGGATATGCAACCCAGAGAGCATATGTCATGTCTGGAGAGGGAAGCCAATTGTTGCCCTGAGGGAACACAAGCCTAGTGTTGCCAGACTTTTCAAGAGCTGTCAGATTTTCAAATGCAAAAATCCCAATTTTTTAACTGTTGGGAGCTAATTAAAATATATATAACATTACCTTGCAAGCCAAGTAACACACACCTGCAGGCTGCACTTTCTCCCCAGCTACTAGTTTGTAATCTGACCCAACCCCCTCATGTACAGATGAGAAAATGTTAGTTCAGACAAGGGATGTGTCATGCTTGAGTTCCACTCTGTGTTAACATTTGATAAAGGCCCGGGGCCCATGTCTTCCTTGCATGGTCTGGGGCTCTCATGTGCCTGGTCAAGACAGAGAATTCTCAGCCAGGTGGTCCTCTTGGGGTCTTCAGGTTTAACAGAGATGAAACTGATACTACTTAAAGGCCTCAGCAAGTTCTCAGAATGGAACTTTCCAGAATTAGCAGAACCGTAGCTCATAATGCCCGAGAATGCCCATATCCCTATAGGAGGGGGCAGGGAGAAATTTCTGGCCTTCCACCAGAGTTTCCCTCCAAGCAACGAGACTTTTATCTGTTTCATTTGTTCATGCTTGCCAGTGACATTTGCTTTGTACCATGAACTTGTATGGTAAATAAAAGTATGTCAACTGATGTCCTCTTTCGTCGAAACTTATTGGGAGGACACACACAACAATGTGCTTCATTTGTCTCCCAAATAAGTGAAGACTATGTATTAATTAAGGCAGGCTCACTGCTGTACCTAAGAATCTCAAATTTTAAGTACTTGAACATAATACAAAGATTACTCTTGCTTATGCAACAGTTCAGTGTGGGTGTGCATTTGACTGCATTTTGCTGTCCTCCAAATAGAGATTTGTGGGCCAAGTTCCTTCCATCCCATGTCTCTGATGTCACCTTGGGCCTTGGATCTAGTCTTATGGATGGGGAAGACCCAGACATGAAGGGTTGCATTGGAAAGGTTGTTTGTCTGTTTTAGATAGGCGAGGACTGGACATCCATGCATGTCAGTTCTGGTCACATTTCACTGGTTAAACCACAGTCATGTGATCCCTCCCCACAGCAAGGGTGGCCGGGAAATGTAGTCTAGCTGTGTGCCCCGGAGGAAACAGAACTGGATTCTTGTCCCCAACAAGCCCTGTTCTTCAGGCTTCATGTAAGGGGTGCCCTGAGCTGGGTTGGGCTGAATGCTAAAAGCCCTTTGACTTCGCAGGGTGGGGCAGAATCAAGATTTTCAAGCTGCTTCAGCATTTCAGAGGTTGTAGAGCTGCTTGCTGTTTCTACCACAGGACTCCTACAAGGGACTGTGGCCAGATTTCATGTGGCTGCTCAGATTAATCTTCTGGATTGTCATCTTCTGGAGAAGACAATCTTCTGGATTGTCATCTTCTGGAGAAGACAGAACATCTTCTGGAGAATTGTTCATTCTGGATGACAATCTTCTGGATTGTCATCTTCTGGAGAAGATGTCTTCTCCAGAAGATGTCTTCTCCAGAAGACAGAACATCTTCTGGAGAATTGTCATTCTGGATGACAATCTTCTGGATTGTCATCTTCTGGAGAAGACAGAACATCTTCTGGAGATTGTCATACTCTGTATCAAAAGTTCAAAAGGAATGTAGGCTGCTGATATTAAGGCTCATGTTGCTAACAATAATCACTAACACTTACTCAATGCTTACTACATGCCAGGAACTGTTACAGAAGCACTTTGGCTGGGGCTGGTCAAAGAAGCTTTGTGCAGCATAAAGTATTTAGGTAGGATTTTAAAAAATGTCAGAATCAAGGTTAGAATGGAGGTCCTAAAACAGTGTTCTGGCTTAGATAGAGTGAGATTTATATCAGTGGGGTTGATAAAAATGTTGGCCTCCATTACCTTTGAAATATACGAGTGGAACAGCAGTTGGCAAATATAGAGATGCAGAAAATCTGCCTCATGCATCATAAAGCATCCTGGACCCAGAATTAATCTAGGGCTCTCCCGCCAAATTTGCATGTATTGTCTACTCTCAGCTTCTTGCCTGGTGACCAGGACTCTAGTGAAAAACAAAGAGAAACCAATGCAGTTTAATTCTTGGCAAAGTAAATAAGAGCACTGCAGTCTAGCATTTGGTGGTACTATGGAAGAACAAAAATATTCAAAGCAGACATCTCTGCTTTCCTTGGGAGAGAACCTCCGGCTGATGGTGGGAGAGCCAAGTAGGCCCCTCCCAGAAATGTTTTCCATTTCTGATTTCTTGATTGGCTTTATTCTGTACTCCTCCCTGGCTACAAGCACAGCTTGGCTGTGTCTGGAGATCACTGGGTGTGCGAGGTCCTAAAGCGGGTGGGCTTCATTCCTGCCCCACCCCCACGCAGCATCCTTCTCTGCTTGTGTGAGTCTCTGTCATGTCCTGTTCCCGAGGTTCAGAGACGAATGTCAAATTAATGAATTTTAATTAAATTGTCTTTATCTGAATGTCTTATTCCTCCAGGAGTATTTAAACCCTGGAAAAGGGGTGTCATCTAGGAGAGGGTCATTTCTCTGCTGCTGGATTCCAGGTACCATGAAGAAATTCGGTTTCAGTGGGGCTAAGAAGCAGTGATGACTTCACAAGACGCAAAAATCTGCCCTAGGAAGCAGTTTTACAGGGACGATGGCTGAAGATGAAAAGTTGGGCCAGACAGCCTGATTATGGGGAGAGAGGGTCAGTTACGGAGCCCGGACAGGCTGCACGTTTAGGTACTGCCTCTGCCACTCACTTGTCATGTGGCCTGGGGCAATTTATTTTTTCTGAGACTCAGCTTCCTGACCGAGAAATGGCCATAAACTGCCTTAATGAGATAAAATTAACAAGATCAGATTTGCCAAAATGCTCTCAAACTGTAAAATGTCAGATTAAAGGGAAGTGATCTCTGTTTTCCTAAGGAGGCTTTATTTCTGACCTCTGATTGGAGAGTCCTGATGGGGAAGTGACTCAGCATCTTCAGTCACCCGGTGGTGCAGAGGTCGGGGGCACTTCTGCTTGGTGGTGGGGAATGGAGGTGTGTCTCAGGGATTTAAAGGAAATCAGGGAAAAGAATGTCAGTGAGGAGGGGAAGGGCATTCCAGGACCACAGTAAAAGCTGATGCACCATCTGGCCAGTGGAAGCCAACACCCAAACTCAGGGTACATTGCCTGTGGAGCCCCGTTCAGGGTATAAATTGGTGTCAGTGCTGGTCACTGCCCTCCAAAGGGTTTGCAGAGCCAGAAAAAGAGAAGCCTATATCCCTGGGGAGTGAGTAGGTCCAAGCCTGGATCCTTGCTGGCGCTCGACGTTCTGGCTGTTGCTGGACTGGGTCGGGGGGGTGTGTGTGGGCTGGCCCGCTGGGCTGTCTGCACAGCCCTGTATGAATCAATGAGGCCCTAGGTGATGCTGAATGTCGGGGGGCAACTTCAAGGGGTGGTTGGGCTTTGGCATCACATCCAGTGTTGTGTTAGTTTGAAAAGACCCAGAGGTGGGGGTGGGGAGGCATGGCACCTGGGCGGCTAAGTCGGCTAAGCGGTTGCCTTCAGCTCAGGTCATGATCCCAGGGTCCTGGGATTGAGCCCTGTATTGGGCTTCCTGCTTGGGGGGGAGTCTGCTTCTCCCTCTTCTTCTGCCTGCTGCTCCCCCTGCTTGTGCTCTCTGGCAAATAAATAAATAAATTCTTAAAAAAAAAAAAAAGACAGAGGGGGACTATGTGGTCCTGTGTGCTTGGCCAGCTGTTGTCTTGGGGGTAACCAGTGTCCTTGCGTCCTGTTGGGACGGGGAGGCTGTGTCATGGTGTCACAAGGTGGCAGCGAACAGCCCCAGGCCTTGGGCATCCAAACACCTTCCAGGCCCAGGAATTCAGGAGCGTGAGCCCAGCCTCCACCAGCTGATTGGAACTCATGGGCAAAAGAAACCTGATTTGGTATTACTCTGTGAACGTCACCTGCCTAATGCTTATCCACTTGTTGAGTATTAATTACTCATGTGGCTCTGGTTTCCATGGGATCATATGAGCACAAGGAAGAAGGAAAGAAAAAAGCACCACAGAAATTAGAACATGGGTGACAGCAGCTCAAACCTTACTTTTCTATCCTTCCTCCTCTTATATTTAGGCAAATATAGCACCATTATTCCCTATGCCAAAGCCATTCAGATATATATTTACATTGCAAATAAACAAGGGTCTTTGTTTTCCGTTGGAGGCCAGAATGTTCTAGCTCTTCCATTGCTCCAAAGATACTGGACCAGTCTCTTGCTGCGGCTTGCGAGTTGCCCCTCACCTTCCTGTGCCCGTGGAAGAGAGTAATTGATCGTGTCATGCTTTTCCGCTGAGCCAGACCCAGCCTCAGAATCCTTCAGGACACAGTGGCCCAGGCAGCCAATACCAATTGATTGGAATTGGTATAAGAGATAAAAAACGATGTGTCGTCTTTGATTTAATCCCTCCCTACCTTAAGTTAACCTGATTAGGAAAAGAATGCAGAGGTTTATCGCCTTTTTTCTCCTCCTTGACCCTGGTGTTTGCTTCACATTAATCAGAGAGCTTTGGCTCAATGAAGAGTGGTACAGAGGCAGGAGCAAAAAGAATTTTGGAAGCCGTGCACAGACCCAAGTCCAAACGTGTTCTCTCTCCCCGCCCCCGACCCCACTCCCCCTTCCCCTGAATCTTAACTCCCAAGGCAGCAAAAGGTGAGGGAACGTGGCAAAATATAGGGCAGAGCCTACCCATGGGGAGAGGGAGCTAGGGCTCTCAGGAGTGTCATTTCTGTCTGGATTTAGCTAAGGAAATGGGCTAAAGCTTGGAGGAGTTCAGCCGCTGAAGGTGCCAGGCAGGAAGCAAGTCACAGGGCCACCCAGTAGGAAAAGCAAAAAGAAAACAAGGGTTGCCATAGTTTTCCCCCTTCTTGGAGTTTGGATTTTTCCAAGTTGGCTAACACAAGACTCTTTTCAAAGAGTGAGTCCAGTGTTAAGTTAGATGCGTTTCTAGGATTGCTTCCTCATTCATTCACTCAACAGAAGTTACTGAAAACCCACTAGGAGCCGGGTACTGTACCCGTTACTTGGGACACCTCGGTAAACAAGAGACCCAGTCCTACCTGCAGGGAAGCAACAGACAACCCAAAGCCTGAAATAAACGTGTAATTGTCATGAACTCCGGGAGGTCTCAAATGCAGGAAATGCAAAATGCTGGGGGCGTTGTTTATCTACACATGTACATGCATGTTGGCATGAGTACCCCACCTTCAAACCCACAGGCTTGCCTTGAAATTGGGGTAACGGTCAATTTTAACTCTGCCTTCAGGAGCAAAGATCAAAACACTATCGGGGAGTTTGGTCTGTTGAGATGGGATCTGATTTGTGGTCTCTTGCTCATTTAGCAGTAATTCATTCAACACCAACCATAATGGATTTTCTTTTTCAACAAAACCTGTCTTTGGAGACTTTACAGAAAAGGAGTATGTTGCATTTACAGTCAAACCCCCCTGAGTCAGAGGGTAAAAGCAGGACACACAATTTGGGCCCTTGCAGAACTGGGTCCAGCAAAGTCCTCTGACTTAAACCCCTCATGTCTGTGTAGCAGGCTCAGTCCTATAAACACAGTTAGAAATCAGAGCCTCATGTTAGCCCTGTGAGGCTGAAAGGAGAGGTTATCATCCCGGTGTTTTTTCTGAAACAACACAGGCCAGGTCAACGTATACTTTTTTTTTTTTTTCTCTTTCAGCTCAGTGTTCACATTCACTGAAATAAGCTAATAATCCCAGCCCCTTGGTAGACAAATCAATTTTACTTGCCAGTGTAAAAAGAAGAGGAAGAGCTACAGCACAAAACAGACCTTTATAGTTTTCCAAGAGAGGAGTCCCTAAGCCTCTGTGAAAACAATACTTCCTCATTGAACAAATGCAGCCCCCAAGATGGCCCCCAATCATGGCTGCCTCCTGCTGTTCCTGCCCTCGTACAGTCTTTCCCCACACGGTTTCCCACAAGCTTCTGTTTTGAATGCTCTCTCTCCTTTTCTCTCAGATGTCTCTCTCTGGGGAAGCACTCTGCTAGGTCATGAGCAGATCTGTGAAGGAGACAACGTGGCACGGAAGCAAGATCTCCCACCCCAGCCCCAGTCAAACCTTCGGATGACTGCAGTCCCGGCTGACAACTGCTTGACCACAGTCTCACAAAGACCCTGAGCCAGAAGCATCGAGATTAACTTCTATCAGTTCCCCGATCCCCACAGAATGAATGTTTGTTGTTTAAAGCTGCTACAGCTTGGAGTCATTTGTTACATGGCAGTAGATAACTCATACGTCTCTTTAATTTTCTTCTCTAAGGACAGCCAATGCCTCCTCAGTCCAGAGGAGACAACACCTTTCTCATTTCCTACCTTAAAATACAGTAATCGGTGATCGATTTGTCACTGAACGTGTCTGTGGTCATCACTGATATCCTCAGTGATGGAACATGTCCCACAGTTAGCGGAATTCTTTCTTGTATTCAGTCAACAGGCATGTACTGGGCTCCCACTAACCAGGGGCAAGGCAATGCCTGTGGGCTGGGGTATGGAGATGAAGAAACACATTCCCCCTCTCTCTCTCGGGGCAAATACAACCAATCTCACGATAATGGAGAGTAGAAGGTTCCAGATGGATCTGGGAAATTCAGAATGAGACGTAGTATTCTCTTTCCTCAAATAGACTATTGGAACCTAAGTGGGGAGAGAAAACTTAGAAATCAGAAACAGAGATGAGACTCTCAGCCCATAGTTGGAACTCAGTATTTTTGTAATAACTGAATAGATGTAAGGCTGCTAATAGACAAATATTAAATGCTGTGAAATTTACATAAGTATGAAATAGTTGTTGGTTTCTTATTTTTTAAGTTCCCTAGGTTTCAATGAGTTATCAGAGAAAAAAAATTTTTCAAAGAACAGAACAAAACAACAGCAACAAAAGCAAACCTCCACTTCCCTTCCTGGGCAAAGTCACACTTCTCTCCCCTAGTTCCCTATTGCACATAAAGAAAATGAATCCAAATTTCTCAATTTTATAAAACTCCATGGAGAATTTCCTGTACTGGCTTATGCCACCCTATTGTCCAGTTGAAAGAAAGGGCTCATTGCATGTGAAATTCACCAGAACCTCACTATAATACTGTCCTAAAAATGCATGCTGTAAAAGTTCTTTTTTGGCAAGCTCTTTTTATGTCTTTGTTGAATAAGGTAATAGAAAAACTGCATTAGACTTTTAATATGTTTCTTTTTGCCCCAACTCCTATTCTTGGTTTGGGCTTATGACAGGTAGACTATGGAAATAAAGTGCTCATGGTAGAGCAGGCTTTACATCCATGGTAGACCAGATGTCTTAAAACCAGTACATTTTTGTTTTAAAGCCTAAATCTGGCCTGTGTGGTATGATGGCTGTTGATATTGTGTTTTTAATTAAACAATAATTCACATTCTCATTATTATCCTTAAACTATGGCTAAGAAGTACTTTAAAAATTTCATATAATAGTTCCCTCTACCCATGTTTCTATAAAAAGTAGGAAAATTGAAAAGCAGACTTAAAAAGGCACATATTTCGGGGTACCTGGGTGGCTCAGTGGGTTAAAGCCTCTGCCCTCGGCTCAGGTCATGATCCCAGAGTCCTGGGATCGAGCCCCACATCGGGCTCTGTGCTCAGCAGGGAGCCTGCTTCCTCCTCTCTCTGCCTGCCTCTCTGCCTACTTGTGATTCCTGTCTGTCAAATAAGTAAGTAAAATTTTTTCAAAAAAGGTACATATTTCAAGAAGAATGGGAATTGTAAAACAATAATTTCTGGGCTGCTTTACTCATTACCATCACTTGCCCGGTCCTTGTAGGCATTTAAGTCCTCAATCCCAGCAACAGACCTCTTGATGGCCATTCCCCAGTACTCCTGGAAATCCCTTGATGCTTGGTCCTCAACATAGCGTATAATTTCCTCCATAAAATGCAGTCAAGGGTAACAACTAGAAAGCACATGTGAATACAGAAAAACTTAGGGGTAAGGCTGTTATACTGGCCTGTTGACTAGGTTCACTCACTTGCTTTCTGAGGCTTCCCTACAATGCTAGCTCCACAGCACCCACCATTCAAGGTCCTGCTTCAGCCCACTGGCCACTTATTGCCCTTGGAGAGCATTGGCGGACAGTAATAAATCCAAACCCTGAAGGTTTATCATGACCGAGCCCTGGTACTATGTGCCCTTGGCCTGTTCCTGCTAGCCAGATCCACCATGTTGTGATAAAATCTCACATATAGAAGCCAAAGTTTACTTCAAATTTTTATTTATTTATTTATTTATTTATAGAAAGAGAGAGAGAGAGAGAACACATGCTTGAGCGGGGGGAGGCGCAGAGGGAGAGAGAGAAAATCCCGAGCAGGCTCCACAATCAGCAAAGAGCCCAATGTGGGGTTCGATTGCATGACCTTGAGACCACGACCTGAGCTGCTCAGGTGCCCCTCAAACTTTTTTTTTTTTTTAATGGAATGAATACTGTAGTGACTACAAGTATCATGAAATCCCAATCCTTTCCAAAGGCCCCAGAAAAGTATCTTCAAAAAGAAGAGAAAATGGAAGGTCAGAGAGGGCATGCCACAGGACACACTTCCAAGATGGCCCAGCAGGTCAGCAATACAGCTCAGGATGGACTGTTTCCACACCTCACCTGGGGCAGACCAAGTATTAGGTACACAGCACTTTCTGTAATTATTAAAAATGGATCCGCTTGGTTTTATTTCTCAAGTTCTGGGTCTCAAATCTTTCTTACCCACCAGTCCATGTAATTTAATATAAAGAAGGAAGAATTAAGAATTAAGAAAAAGGGAACTGATGTCTGTCAGATCCTTCCATATGAGCCAAGCACCACAATAGGCACTGTTCATACCTTATCCCACCCTGGGAGGCAGGGATTATTTGTCCCATATTTTAGGTAACTAAGACCCAAAAGCATTAAGTGACTTGTTCACTCTCATAGTGGTGAATATTTGAACCCAGGACAGGTGACTCTATGGTGCACTCTTCTTGGGAGAAATGGTTAGAATTGTGCTACATTTATCTGTACTATTTCCCTCTTCCCTCCCCCCAGGATTTTCTCATCTGTGTGCTTCCCACTATGTGGCCCCCATTCATCTTTCTAGACCCAGATCAATTCTTCCTCCTGGAGAAACTTCCCTGAAGCATCAGCCACGCTGGCATCTCCTTTGTCCAACTATTTCTGCCTTTGAAGAAGCTCCCATTCTGTAAATGTCTTTCTGTACACTGTGGCACTTTATTATACTGGTAGAAAAGGCTCTAATATATAGTACTTATTTTTCAGTCATCTTGTGTACGATACTGTGTCTCTTCAGCTCCTTGTATGCAGGGGACTTATTTTATTCTTGTTCTTTATTTTTAGTGTGTGTGTGTGTGTGTGTGTGTGTGTGTGTGTGTTGACTTCCCAGAAAACATTCTCGCTCTTTCTGCAGCAGCTCAGTTTCCCTTTGGGGAATTACCAACTCCCCATTGTGCATGGTCTTGGAGAGAAGGTAATTATGGACAACAGCCATGCATTAGGGGAGGTAACAAGGCCAGATCCTCCTTCTAGGCACCCCAGTATAGCCAGAGGTGAACGCATGACCAAAGTTCAGCCAACTGGGGGCTTTCTTCTGGAAACCTAAGATCTCACTGGTGGCCACTTATTGCCATGGACTCATGCCCATCAGGCTGTCCTGCTAGGAGTCCAGGGTTGGGCTTTCTGCTAGCTGACCCTCACGGTGGCCTTGGCTCTTGCTTTGTTCTAGGTAGGTCTGCCCCTCTGGCTTCCCACCAGTTCTGTGGGCCCTGAGACATTCCAAACATTTCCCCTTTGTTTTGGTTTGCTCGTTATTTGGTTTGTAACCCTATGCTCCCACAGAAACTAAGCCCTGAGCAGATTCAGATAAGCACTATAGGTATAAAATCTTGATGATTGACTTTTTTGAGGTATCAATAAAATTTCTACCCAACATATGTGATGAATAATGGGTATCTGATTCTGTTTCGGAGCCTAAGCTTCTGAGGGGGCTGCGACTATGTTTTGGATAACAACTGGGTGTTCTCCAAGCCAGGTCCCTTCTTCCCTGGCTGTCCTTTGCAAATCCAAACAGCTTACCCTCCTTTCTCCAAACTTGGTGCCCAAGTAGAGGTCACGTCCCCTGCTCTCCGCCCTTATCACAATGGCACTGCCACACAGCATTTCGGTGTAAGACAAGTGCACTGTGTTAGTTTGTCACGAAACTGCGTCCCATTCCTCAAATCACCCAGAAACTGGGAAAACAGAAATTAAATACAGAGCAAGAGGGATGGAGCAAGGCCAGGAAAGGTGAGGCCAGGTGTGGCTGGATGGCAGGCAGAGGGCAGCTGCAGGTGGGGTGCACCATTCCCCCCAGCTTCTCCAGGAGCATGCTGTGTCTCCTATTTGCATTAGAGTCCTTGCCAGGGAACAGCAAATTGGAGCACCGTGTTGGAGCCAGGCACAAAACGATAAACCTCTCCCCAGAGAGGCCATTAGGAGTTAAACTGGGCAAAATTCTTTTCACCACCATTTCCCTTGAAACTGGGAATGTATGCCATCATTTTTTTTCAAACACAGAGTCAGAGGGGGCTCATTAAACTCACTTACACATTCTCCAAGTGTATCTGAAATCAGGGAGATGAGGTCAGGTAGGAATCAGCTCTTAGTAGCAGCCCGATGCTTAAAAAATAGCACACTGGATGATCCCTGGTCTTGCAAACATCCCTTGTCTCTAGGAACTATTGGTTGAAGATGGCAAAATTCAAAGTTCAGCCCTTATCTCAAATGAAATTCTCCCAATAACCCCGAAGGAAATTCTAGCTTTGCTTCTTCTGTACCCCTTGGAGAACATACTGCCCCACCCCCTTAAAAATCCAGTTTTACATAGAGTTTCATTTAGAACAATATCCCCAACCCCACAGCCTAGGGAAGCGTGGGCTGCCCCCAGCTCCACCCCAGTTAGGAATCTCTGAGGGCAAGCACATCAGCTGTGTTCTGAGGCTGAAAAATTCCTGTAGATCCATATTATTATCTGTAAAAGTCCTCGGTCTCTGGGAAAAGATACAACCACTAAAGAGAAGGGGTAGATGTGGGTACAGTGATGGGTCTAGGGCTGTTGGTAGCCATTTAGACAAATCAAGGGGCAGCTAACTTGGTAATGAAGCCAATGGATGAGGCCAACCCATAAGAAAAGAGAGACAAGATGGGGGAGGAAACAAGTCTTCATGGCATAGCTGCTGATCCTGAGTCAAGCTGTTCCTGAAGCCATCACCCCCTGAACTTTCCAGTTATGGCAGCCAATTAATCCCTTTTGGTTTATGCTCACCTGTTAGATTTCTGTCACTGAACAATTCATGTAGTCACCTTGTAGTGGATGATGGACTGGGTCAGGCGCCCCAAAGCCTCCAATTTAGACCAGCTTCTGCCACTGGGATCCACCTCAGACAAGTCTCTTCTCTGGGTCTCATTTTCCCCATCTGTATAATGATGGGATTGGGTGAAATGCCAGTTTGGCATTCTACTTTCTGCTAGAATTTCTCTAGCATTCTAGTTCTTAAGTTCGGTGATGAGGGGCAAAGTGGGACCTTGTCCATCAGCTACTTGTGAATGAAATAGAAGGTGAAAGGGGGAAATAGTCTTGCATATATAGGGCAGAAAAGGGGAGGAAATCACTCATCTCATGTAGGTGAGTTGGGGGGCACCTGGTGGCAGGCGTGTCTGCCTCCATTGGCCCCGAGTTGGACCCCTCTGCCTCTGTTGCCTGGTGCTCTGTGCAGGGCACACTCCTGTGCCAGCGATCACTTACTTCCTGTCTGGGGCTGCTGTCAAGAGTGGTTGGGAGGCTGAGAAGTGACTGGAGTTTGGAATGTGTGATTGGTAGATTAGCTAAGAGTGTTGCCCAGAGCTTTTGCTTTGGTTTCTCTTTCCCTATATCTTAAAGAAGGAAGATTCCAGAACTGTAGCTGGAATGACCGTGTATATACTGAACACTCATCTTGGTGACAGAGGATGCGTTGCAGGGTGTCTCCTGGTTAGCACTGATGTAGGAAGTATCAGAACACATGCCTCGTGATCACTTCTTCCCACTCTCCCTCTTGGTCTCTGCTACCTCTCACTCTCGTAAGTGTGGAGAAGGCACAGTCTAGTAGTGTCTTACACCCTAGGTCTTGGACTAGAAATATCTGAGTTCATGTTCCTCTTCTGCCACTTAACCAGTGGTATAACCTTGAGCTAGTGACCTAACCTCCTTGGGTCCCAGTGTCCTCTTCTATAAAACGGACTACTGCATTGATGGAGTGTTGCTCTGTGGTGGCGCCAGGCCCAACGGGCTTAGTACAGATCCCAGCAAATCACTATTATTTAATCAATGCCACAGGGCTTGTTGAGAATGATCTAATCACAATTTGTCCTCTGGATGAGCTTCTGAATGGGTACTGTGCTTACTCACTTTCCACGCTCAAATCACAAGTCCTTGATTTGTCCGGTTACCCAGGGACACACGGCTGGCTATACCTCTGTTCTAGGTTTTATGTCATAATGTGGTGGTGAAAGAGATGGGTTCTGATTTCTCCTGATGGACTTTCTACCTGGATGATCTTAGAAAATTTATTTAATTTCTTTTAGTCTTTTTTTTCCAGCTGCAAAATGCTGATCTGACCCCACCCTGCAGTGGCATTATGAGATCTGATGTGCATCTTGGGTCCTTAGGGCAATGCCCGCTCCTGAAATCAGAGAGCTGCATGTGGCTGAGGAGGTGAGCTGAATTCCAGAGCCAGAATCTGGGCCTGACAAGGATTGGCCGTTGTCTAGAAATACGACAGACAAAACATTAAGAGTGAGGGACAACGAAGGAAAGTGAAACGCAAGTGGTACGTTCCAGATGTGTAGAAAAAGTTCCAACAGAAAGAAAAAGATTCTAAATGTCTAGGTTGCTGAAATATGGTGGAAAGACGGTGTCCTGAAAGAAACTTGGGAGAATTATTGGTACCCATGAGGTAAACCAGGGACATAGGCTTTAGAAGCATCAAACGCGCTTCTGCATACGAAGCCGTGAAGAGTAGTTTTCCAACTGAAAGGCATGGGATTGGAGAGAGGGCAACTTTCCCAGGAGGCAGGATCTCTAAACCCAAGCAGTGCCACAAGATGGGCCAACTCATCAATAACTATGGTTGTAGCCCAGGACTTGGACTTGCTTTCCAGAAAGCAGTAGAGAAGCCATTGCTAGATCAGGCCTCACCCAGATGAAGACCTGGAGGCTTCCAGCCCATGAATCAAGAGGACAAGGGAATCAGGGTTTTTTTGTTTTTTGGTTTGTTATTTTTTTATTTTATTTTTTAAATTGGTGATACAGTCTTTATTTTTTTTTAATTTTGATTTTTTAAATTTCATTTCAGCATAACAGTATTCATTATTTTTGCACCACACCCAGTGCTCCACGCAATGCGTGCCCTCCCTAATACCCACCACCAGGCTCCCCTAACCTCCCACCCCCTGTCCCTTCAAAACCCCTCAGGTTGTTTTTCAGAGTCCATAGTCTCTCATGGTTCACCTCCCCTTCCATTTTCCCTCAACTCTCTTCTCCTCTCCATCTCCCCATGTCCTCCATGTTATTAGTTATGCTCTGCAAATAAGTGAAACCATATGATAATTGACTCTCTCTGCTTGACTTATTTCACTCAGCATAATCTCTTCTAGTCCCGTCCATGTTGCTACAAAAGTTGGGTACTCATCCAACAGACACTTCTCCAATGAAGAAATACAAATGGCTATCAGACACATGAAAAAAATGTTCATCATCACTAGCCATCAGGGAGATTCAAATTAAAACCACATTGAGATACCACCTCACACCAGTTAGAATGGCCAAAATCAGCAAGACAGGAAACAAGGTGTGTTGGAGAAGATGCAGAGAGAGGGGAACCCTCTTACACTGTTGGTGGGAATGCAAGTTGGTGCAGCCACTTTGGAGAACAGTGTGGAGATTCCTCAAAAAATTAAAAATAGAGCTTCCCTATGGCCCTGCAATTGCACTACTGGGTATTTACCCCAAAGATACAGATGTGGTGAAAAGAAGGGCCATCTGTACTCCAATGTTTACAGTAGCAATGGCCACAGTTGCCAAATTGGAAAGAACAGAGATGCCCTTCAACGGACGAATGGATACGGAAGATGTGGTCCATATACACTATGGACTATTATGCCTCCATCAGAAAGGATGAATCAGGGGGGTTTTAATGAGTTGGATAGGGAAGAAAGATGCCTCAAGTAAGGCAGGTGATGAAAACACCATTGCTGGCTTTACCATTTTCCACCATTTCCCTTCGATGGGAAGGGAAGCACACACCATAATTAGCCTCTGTCTTCTCCCCATTGGAGCCTTCTCCCCACTGAGCTTGAGTTCATGTAGACTGGAGGCTCCAGGCTACATTGTGGACCAACCAGCATGATTGGGAGGCTAAAACCAAAGTATTTCCATCCACTCTTCTCTCTCAGACACCACTGAGTCTCGGCCATGATCTTGGGCATGGAGATCCCAATGTGGATTGCTACAGATGAGCTCTGGAAACACCACTTGGCCAGAAAAAATGTACCTGGGCTGGAACTAGATTGTTTTCCAAATTGTGCATGTGTGTAGCTAATCAGCACTTGCCATCTCAGTGCATATCAACCCCTTCTTGTTGCAAACCCATACTACTCTTGACCTAAGAGCTTTCTTGCAGCAGCTAGGAACTCCAGGAGCATCAGCTAAAGACAGATAAACACCTCAGCCTCCCTCCCTCTCAGCTGGGACAATGCTGAGATCGGTGTCTACACTGCCTGCCAGCACTCCCCAGGGGGACTGAGCCTCAGTGGTCTTGCTGCAGAACCCAGCTCAATACATTCCCTTAACTGACTGCCTTCCCATAGGGGCCTCATTTCCACACACAGCCAGGGCTTCCTGGGACCACGGCCCACATCTTTCTGCTCCTCACCACAGGCTGGGGGTCCTGAACAACAGGATTTATTGCCTCATGGTTCTGGAGGCAGGAGATCTGAGATTAAGCAAACAGAAGGTCACCCCCTTCTGAGGGCTGTGAGGGAAGTCTATCTTCCAGGCCTCTCTCCCAGTTCTGGGAGTTTGTTGGCTGGGTCTCTGGCATTCTTTGGCTTGTAGATCCATTACCTCGATTTCTGCTTTGACATTCATGTGCAGTGTTCCCTGTGTGCATGTGTGTCTGTTTCCAGATCCTCCATTCTTATCAAGTCACCCGTCATATGGAATTAGACCCACACTATGAGCTCATTTTAACTTGATTATCTCTGTGAAGACATCAGACCAAGTCAGGTCCCATTCCGAGATACTGGGGGTTAGCAATTCAACATATGATTTTGGGGGAACACAATGAAACCCATATTCTATCCATAAATGGTCTGCGTTCAAGTCCTTGAACCAGGGTCTATTTTCAGTGTAACCCAAATTGAGACAATAGGTAAAAGGCTAGAAGGCTAGTGATACAGATACAGGTAAAGATATAGATAGATATGCTTTTGGACTCTTATTTAATAGTGAAAAGTGGGGCATGTGAGATCTCTGGTGTAGAATAGATTCAAATTTTGAGGTCCTCCAGGAATCTCATACACTCTGGGAGAACGGACCCGAGCTGCACCAACTGAAGAATCTGATCCCCCCAGAATATTGGGTAAATTGCACCTAACACCAACTGAGCAGAATAAAACTATCAGGAAACATGATTTTTGAACTTTGAGAATGAAGTCTTTAATCCATTTAAACTTTAATATGGAAAACTTGAGATGGGAACAAGACTAGGAAATGGATTTCCATGCCGGTGCATAACACAGCTTTGGAGTCATTTGATATGCTGCTCTTACTCTTTAAAAACTTCTGGGAACAGAGGCTAAACTGCCCACCAGTGCTCCCAAGGCACCTGCCGAGGCTTGGGATTGGTGTTGAGGGCGTGTTGGCATGGCTGGTTTTGTCTGGTCTGATGGAGCTGATTTTGTCTTTGAAGAGGTACCCACAGACCTGGTGGGCCATGGACATAATGTTCTAACCCAACAAATTAAAGGAGACACAAACTGGAGAGTTGTTTGGGGGAGAGTAGGATCGCATTGCCTCCTTGCCAGCAGGCTCTGAACTTGCAGAGGGAATGAGAGGTGAGCTCACTCCAGAAAGCCTCAAGTCCAGGCACTGAGGTCAGAGGGCAGAGTAGAGACCGGATCTGTAGCTCTCTCTAGACTCATGTCAGGGCTTTGGGAGGATGCAAGGCTATCAAATGCCGAAGCTCAAAACGAGGAGGTCAGTGCAGACGTTTGAAGAATTAAGTATTTTAACAGACATAAAGAAGTAGACACATGGAACGCTGGACCAGAAGCCTCACCACCTTATAACATTGGAGGATTTTAGGAAGAAAAATTCTTTACTACCTTTCTTTGATAGTCATCTTAAAGAGGGTGGCGAAAGTCTCCAGGCCAACTGTAACTTATTTTAATTAAAGTCATGAATTTAGTTTTATTTTTGAAGGGGGGCAGGTGACCCCAAAGAAACCACAAGGTAAGGATCCCTGTTCCAGTGGATTTTGACATAATTTTCCTTAAGGGGTGTGTATCCTATAAAAAAGGTTTCCACCGGAAACCTTTGCAAGTCAAAGTTTGAGAGTTGCTTTGTGCTCCTACCACGCACCACGCAACCTATCAAGGACCTCTGCTCTATTAAGATCCAGGTACTGTCAGAAAGAGAAATGATGCTTTGCAGTTAGCAAAGGAGTTAAGGTGACCAGATTCCTTCCATTTTACAACCTTCAATTTACCTAAGTTGAGCAAAATCTTATGATTTCTTGAGTGGGGGGCGGTGTTTGCTTATTTAAAAAAAGTTTTCTTTGAAAATCAAAGGACAGCTGAAGGCCTGGGAACTCTTACAGCTGGACTGCAGGAAGGGGGAGCAACCCTGCTGTAAAAATTAGTCAGAGAAATACAGCATTTTGACAACCGGAAGACGGCAGAATGTAATTAGAATTCTAACAAGGGCAGAACAATACATAGGTCCTAGGAATGAACAATGCACCTTCAAAGCCTTCGCCTCCCCCTGGGAGGCTCTCCAGGAATGAGTCATTGGGGATTAGCTTCTGGAATTGAGAAGACAAGTTCTCCCCCATTAGTGACATCCCGCCTTATCTTCCCATTCCAGTCGATACCATAATCACACTTCATCAGAGCCCTGGAGAGTGGGCCAAGAGGCTGGTAGCCTCCTGTCCAATGGCAACTCTGCCTTGCCGTTTCAGAGGACCGTGGGGCTCCCGTTAGGATGATTTCCATTTGCACGTGGGATGGGTTGCTCCTGATTTATTTCATTCATTTTTGCAAAGCTTCACCCTTTATCTCTGGATGTGTCTTATGTCTTATCTTCCAAGAGAGCCCCATGGCCCACAGAGGTAGCCTGCTGGCTGAAACTTAATTAGGCAAGCTTTTGAAGTTTCTGCGGCCCCCTGGCCGTCAGCCACTATCTCACCATGCAGAAATCCCTCAGGGAGCACTGGGGCCCAATCGGGAGGGGCTAGAGATGTATTTTTGATTTGTGAGACAAAACCATACACAGCACAACCTATCTTTTACCCTAAGCCCTGGGAAGGCCAGGTCACCTTTGGCAAAACCAAAGGTTTTCAGGGTTGCAAGGGATCTTAAAGGTTATATAATTCAAGGGTTTGGGGTGCTGGTAGAAGGAAAGAGAGAAGGGGACCAGAGAGAGACTTGGGTGATGGGCCAAGTTCACCCTGGTTACCCAGATATCTCAACAGCTCACTGATTCCTCAAAGGGGACACAGGGGAAAGGAAAACAAAGGTGTTCCCAGTGGAGGGGAAATCTACAAAAGTCCCAAGTGCCCAGAAAGCAGGTGTCTGTTCACCTTGGTTGTTGCTATCGTGCTGAGCTGCCACAAGGTGGCAATGAGCAAGACCGCTTGCACTCATAAAAAAAAGGACTTTTGGTGTTCAGTTTTAGGTACCGATACTTAGGAAATCAGATCAACAGGGATTTCATGGTGTCCTACCAAGAAATTCTGGGCTCCCAGTGATAATCGCAGAAAGAACCTTCTTTCCTCTTCAGCACACAATCAACAAGTCCAGGCCTGGCTCACCTCCAAGGGTCTGCTGCCGGATTAAGGAGCCTGTGGGTTCTCTGGGGCTTCTGGTCCTTTCCTGTGTGGGTCACGCCCACTGGGCTGGCTCCACTGCACCTAGCGGAGCCTCTGAGGGTCTGGTGCAAAGTACTCAGACCTACTATATGGGGAGGGTTAGCTATGACATCCAAGAGACTACGGGGAGGGGGCAGTGAGCTCCTCCTAGGAGTTTCTATTCCTGAAACCAACAAGCCTTGCTTGTTTCCCAAGTGTTACAGCAAGAGCTTTGGTGGACCCATAGTGGTTTTTGTTCATCTGGCGTATCTGGTATTTGGTCAGCCTGGGTGAGTCAAAATGAAATGGTCAAAAGAAATGGTCAAAATGGAAGCATACCACCACAGCAACAATCGGAATAACGTCTTACCCTCTGTTTACACTACAGGTTGTAGCTCTGAAGTGGCTTTCCTACTCGTCCTCTCCGGACCCCACAACTACTTGGCGAGGCAGGCAGAGGCAGGTGTTTTCAGAAGCTTGGCTGGCTCACAGAGTGCCTCTGAGTGAATGGGACAAAGATGCCCCTTCCTCTGGGAGCAGAGGCAACGCCTAGCGCAGCTGGACATCAGCTCCCACTTGCCCTTCAGCCAGATCCTCTTGTGAAGGGCACAACATGCCCAACCATCCATGACAGCCATGGGTGTTAGCTCCATCTTTCAGGTGAGAAAATTAAAGGTCAAAGAGTCTAACTAACTGACTTGTGCAAGGTCACATATCTTGTAGATCTTCTACCTGCCATGCCAGTGTTCCCTTTACCACATACATCTCTCCTCCCAACTCACTGTCTAGCTTCGTGTCAACAAATAGTCCTGTTTGTTGCTGTTGTTAAAATACATTTAATATGAGCATTTCATCTTTCCTCTCCTATTCGCACCCAAAGTTCCTACTTGCTGAGTCTAATAAACACCCATATCAAGAGACAGGCTTATAGGATTTTGACTCAGTATGTAAAATTCCACCACAAAATTTAATCCTTTGAGACTTTTAAGGCTGCAGCTGCCAACAATTAATTTGTGTGAAAATCCAAATGCATCTGGGAGAAAGTTCCATAAAGTCCCTGCTTTCCAAACTATACCTTAGAACACTAGTACTCTCCCATGAGGGGCATCTAAATCGCCTGGAGCACAGGTTCAAACACGGACCTCTGGGCATCACCCCCAGAGTTCCTGATTTGGTATGTTTGGGGTTGGGCCTCAGAGAAGTTGCAAATTTGCATTTCTACCAAGTTCCCAGATGAGGCTTCTGCTGTAACTTCGAGAACCACACACTGGAGGTAAGAGTCCAGAAGATGCTAATGGGAGTTCAACATGGCTTTAGTTTACATAAATATAAATATTTATTTGTGTTCTCATGAAAAGTTAATTCAGAAAAGATAGTTTGAAAAGCTCCATCACAAGCCATTAGAGGCCAACACGGCCATCTGGATTTAATTTATTAATTTATCCTCCAGTCATTTAAACAAACATTAATTAAGTGTTGAAAGTGTTCCAGGGTCCTGTTCAAGTTCCTGGGGACTCAAGGGCCTGATCCTTGTACTCCGAGATCTCTCAATCTATCAAGGGCACAGAGAAGCCAACAGACCCTTATAGCTCAATGGGTTATGTACTTTGCCTGAGGAAGATGGATGCTTGGGCTCTGGGAGCTGGGGGGCTGTGGGTAATTTGGCAGAGAAAAGAAAGAGGAAGGTGGAAACGAACCCTTAAGAACCTTGTTTGAACTACTCTTTGCCTCAAAGGTAACACTTTTTATACTATTTTTTTTTTATTTTATACTATTAAAGTCCTAGACCTGGGGCTCTCCACTTTACGAGATCCAGGAACGCACAGAACATCAGTAGTGACCAGGGCCCACTCATGGATGCACGACCCATGTAGACCCACAGTCCCAGCAGGAGAGCTCCAGGCTTGGTTTAATGCTCTGCTGCCGCCATCTTGAAATTCTTACTAATGTTTGAACCAGGGGCCCTACATTTTCACTTTGCCCTGGGGCCTGCAAAATCAGGTAGCCTGCTGTGATAGTGACGAAATGAGTCATTTCACAGAATCTTTCAGCATCTACTAAGTATCTGACAGGAATCATACCTCAGAGGGTCTGGGTTTGGTAGGGTGCGGTGCCTGCCAGAGAAGATATTAACCAAATGCAGAAGACAGACGCATGAATAGGGATTGACAATCCCGTGTGGGAAGTGAGGAAAAAGCAGAACACGCCCAGTGGTTCATGCCCACGGGAGAGAATTTCTCTCTGCCAAAGCCATCTCAGGCTGTCAGTAGAAAGTTCTGCCTCTCCTCTCAGAGCCGCGGAGGACTGGAGTCCTCACCCAGGTAATTTACTGTGGGAGGAGTGAGGGAGTCTCCAGTCACGCAGCACGTCATCCTCATGCCAAGTTTGACGTCTGTCAAGGTAATGTCATTAACATGCTTCCAGAGGCTTGTCAGACAAGCCAGGTAGTCCTGACGTTGTAACAGATTTATTTTTAAGTGAAAAGTCAACTTCCTATCCTGACCCTTGAATTGTATTTGGTGTCTCTGGCCATTTGAATGTAAGTCAACAAATACCCATCTCTAATCGGTTGACTTGAACTTCAGGTTATGTGTTGGCTGCAAAGACTGGTTCACAGACCACTTGCACAAGAATCATCTAGGATGCTTGTTAAAAAGGCTGATTCCTAAGCCCCAGTCAACTCTGGGGTCTGCATTTTTTACTCGCTCTCCAGGTAATTCTAAACCACATGGAAGTTTGAGAAGGTTCCTAGGAGCCTTGACAGGAGTGGGGCAGCAGACTACTGAAGTTTACTAAGTGGATACCAACCAGTGCTCATTGATCTCTCCAAAATACCCAGCCCTCCAAGAGGCTCTGTTAGGGGATGTCAGAGATGAAATCTCCCTCCAGAAAGGGAGGTGACAGTCTGTGTTTGGAAATGAGCCTTGCACCCAGCCACAGATAAGAGGAAGCAGAGATGAGTTTCCAATACCATGAGTGCCACAAGCCAGGATGCTTCAAAATGAAGTTCCTGGAATCTTTGGGGTCCACAAAGGTTCCTGACAGGCCATCAGGGGACCCAAGATGTGGCAGAAAAGGCGGGGCTCCAGGCTTCCAATCTGCCACCTGCTCTCCTTACAGCTGTTACCTGTGACCTTCTGCATGAGATCTCACTTGAGCATGCTGGGCAGTTAAAAAGACGTCTTAGGCAATGAATGTTCTAGAATTTAGGGAAAGAGACTGGAGCCAGCTTTAGAGACTGGAGAAGAAGTACTAGAACTGGCCCTTGGTCTGCCAGGCCCTGCCTGATCCAGGCTCTGTCCACCTCAACGTGGACTCTGACTCACCACTTCCCACATCCCCACATGTCCTGAAGCCTGGCTCCTTCACCCCACAGGGCCGCAACGTTTGCTGCTTCCATTCATCTTATTTTTCCCTCTTGATGGTGTACTCTCCCCTGCCTTCCATGAACCTGGTTCCTTCTCTTCCTTCCAAAAGGACATCCTTGTCCTCATTCTCCAGATTCAGTCCCCACACCACCTTCCTTGCTCTTCATCACGGCACTCCCCTCTTCCCAGCACCCACTGCGCTCTCTTCTCCTGTGCCTGGTCAGTATCTGTGTCCCAAAGCGAATGTCAGCTGCCCGAGGGCAGAGATTCTTGCCTTCCCTGGTCACTGCTGCAGCCCCAGCACCTAACAACAAGCGTGGCCAAAAGCAGGCTCTCTGATTATTTGATGAATGATGGATGAGTGTGGCTGGGGAGGCAGCAGATGGTATGTATCCCGGAGGGAAGAGATGAACATGTATTGAGCACCTTCTGTGTGCCCAAACTCTTCAAGGTGCTGGGGACCCAGTGGTGAACTAGAGAGATAAAGATCTCCATCCCCATGGAGCTGGTGTTATAGAGAACAGACAGAAAACAACAGGGCTAATAAACAAGGGAATTATGCAAACTGCCAGAGGCAAAAAAATACCATGGATATGAGAAAGCAGTGTAAGGCAAGGGAGATCAGGATTAGTTGTGGGTGGCAGTAGGATGTGGGCACGTACTGTGCAGGTATCAGGGAAGGACCCTTCAGACCGAAGGGACAGAGCAGAGAGCAGGACTGAGCCTGGAGCTTTTGAGGGACAAACAGTAAGAGGTCAGAGCAGCTGGAATGGGACGGGTGTGGGGGGCGGGGGACAGGAGAAGAGGTCGAATACACTGGACCTTGTAAGTCTGCACTGCCCAATCTCGTAGACACCAGGGACACGTGACTTTTTAAATTTAAATATTATGCTAAGTGAAATAAGTCAGGCAGAGAAAGATAATTATCCCACAGCTTTACTTATATGTGGAACATAAGGAATAGCATGGAGGACATTAGGAGAAGGAAGGGAAAAATGAAGGCGGGTAATCGGAGGGGGAGATGAACTATGAGAGACTGTGGACTCCAGGAAACAAACTGAGGGTTTCAGAGGGGAGGGGGGTGGGGGGATGGTGATGGATATTAAGGAAGGCACATATTGCACGGAGCATTGGGTGTTACACACAAACAATGAATCTTGGAACACTACATCAAAAACTAATATGTACTGTATGGTGACTAATATAACAATTAAAAAAATAACAAAAATAAAAAATAAAATGAAAGCAGGCAATTAAAAATTAATTTTAATTAATTAATTAAAATGAAATAAACTTTAAAATGTAGTTTCTCAGTCTCACTAGCCATATTTCAAGGGTTTGAAAGCCACATGTGGCCAGTGGCTACCATATTGGACCTTATGGATACAGAACACTCCCATCCCCCCAGAAAGTTGTGAATGGCCAGCCGGTTGTTGACTGTAGCTTTTATTCTGAGGGGATGGACAGCCATACAGTCATCGAGCAGAGAAGGGGTGTTCTGGCTTCGGTGTTGAGGACAGAGTCTAGGTGGGTAAAGACAGGAAGCTCAGTTAGGAGGCTGGTGTGTTGATCCAGGCAAGAATGAATGATGGTGGCTCAGATCAGGTGAGTAGCAGAGGACGTGGTGAGAAGTGGCTGGAGACTCCATATTTTGGTTGCAGAGTGAATGAAACTTCCTGAGAGATTGGATATGGGGTATGAAAAGAAGAGTGAGGGATCCAAGGCCATCCCAAGGTATGCAGAGCCAGAAGGATGAGGGTACCACATCCTGAGATGGGGAAGGCTGTGGGACAGTAGGCTGAGGTATGGAGGGAAATCAGGAGCTTAGTTCTGGTTGTTTGGGGTTGTGATGTCTATCAGATACCCAAGTTGGTTGTATGGAATTCGGGAGAAGGTTCTGGACTAGATATATACATTCACTCAGAGTATGGATGACAATGGAGTCTCAGGACGGGGTGAGTTACCAACAGCATGGATGTAGAAGACCCAGTAGAAGACAGCAGAGAGCTTGCTAGCACTAAGAGCTTACACAGGGTACCAGCAGGTGCTAGAAGAAGCTTCATGGTGAGGAACCTTCTACTTGATTCTGCTTGATTCTACCACCCATTGAGAAATGTGGAAGGTTTTCAGCAAGCACATCATGAACCAAACCTGACTCCTATTACAATTTCTCATTTATGGGCCGCCTGGGTGGCTCAGTCGGTTAAGCATCTGCATTTGGCTCAGGTCATGATCTCAGGGTCCTGGGACCAAGCCCAGCATCAGGCTCTTTGCTCAGCAGGGAGCCTGCTTCTCTCTCTTCTCTCTCTCTCTCTCTCTCTCTCTCTGTGTCTCTCATGAATAAATAAATAAAATGTTTAAAACAACCCCCCCCCCCACAATTCCTCACTCATTTCACAGGGTTAAGAGAATATCTCACACAGAGGAAAAGCTGAACTCTTTTCAAAGGCAAAGCCCTACATGACTGGTCCCCCCGCCCCCGCCACCCCCCGCCCCATACTTTCCCTTCCCTCCTCTGAGCTCCCATATGCTCTGAAGAGGCTCCAAATAGTTCTGGCCACTCTGGCCTCCATGCGGTTCCTCCAACACACCAGGCAACGCCGCCGTGGCACTCTGCATGGGCTGTCCCCCCACCCAGCGAGCATCCTGGGTGGGGGGACAGCCCATGCAGAGTGCCACTCTGGCCTCCACCTTCCTCACCTCTGCAAGCATCTTCCCTGCCCACCCTGTGCTCCCCGGCCCCTTCCTCTGCTTTATCTTTATCTGTAGGACTTCTCTCCATCTGCCACACCAGCGTCTCTATTTATTTACTGATGGCCACCCCTTACTAGAAGGTCAGACCCCGATGACAGGATTTCGTCTGGTTTCATTTTTTCCCACTGCGTTGCGTTCAGCATCGGAAACAGACCCTGGCGCACGGTGGGCGTTGGGTGCCTCTCCACGTGGAGTAAATCAACATAAGAGCGTGTCTGGGGGACTGTAATCAAGAGCATCCGCGAAGGACAATCACAGAGAAGCAGGGTGCACTGTGTTTCTGCCTTTTTTCCCGCAGTCTCAGAAAAATACAGACTTTTCAACCTCTCTGTGAATTTAACTGGGGAGGAGAGAGAGTGAAAAGAGCCACAGAACTGGGAAGGATTCTGGGATAAGAGCGAACTTGATGCTTTCAAAACTGTAGCCATGCCACCACGTTTCAGGGGACGCGAGAAAATGGGAACATGTCATCCCACCTCCGGAGGTGACAGCAGCAGTTCCCCCTCCATCTCCTCCTCTCCTCTCTCACTCCCCCTCCTTTTTGCTGTCACTTCAAATGCTGCCCCCTTTGACTTCTCTTAAATAGCCAGGGTAGAACTATACAGGGGGAAGGTATGGAGGGTTCCCTTTGAAACCTGGCCTGGCAGTGAGCTGCCCGCACACAGCTCTCAGCAGGAGAAGCATCCTCGGCTTCTCAAGTCCAGCCCGGGGCTGCAGGCTACTCATCTCAAGGCAGGTGTTTACTTGGATACAGACCCCGGTGGGTAGGGCAGGGGCGGGGGAGAAGAGAGCAGCTCTTGACAGTGCCCCCTCCTTTGCTCTCTTAAAAAAAAAAAATTACAGCGAATTGATCATGTTGGAAAAATTGGACAATTATTTTTACAATGCCTTGTGTCTGATGGCCAGGGGTGAGGTGAGGAAGGGAGAACAAAAGACGTGGGTCTCCCTGTCTAATTCTCCTGGTCCGGCATAAAGCATCGTTTCTCATGATTGCTGAAAATTGCTCACTGGCCTCAGGGAGGACATTAAAGGGAAGCTGAGGCCTTTAAACATGATCATTGCACTGGCTTTGTTCTGAAAATTATCCTCATCACTGTAGATATGCTCAAGTTTCATGAGTTAAGGAGCAGTAATAGACTGGTAGGAGGTCCAAGCCCCCGGCTGCAGGCTATGGGCCGTGAGTGTGATGCCTTTGAGCAAAGGGGGGAGTGATTCTCAGCTCATAAGCTGACATGGTTTTATCTAGGAGAGACACATGGCTCTCTGACTCACTGAATTTCCATGCAAGCTCTAACTGGGACGCATCAAGGGAACATGAGTGTTTTCAGAACCAGCTTCACAGAGGAGGAGGGTGAGACACATTGTTTATCAAACTCCCCCAGAGGACAAAAGGTCTTGATTCAGGGTCATTGATGAAGGAAGTAAAGTGCCAGACAGGGGGATAAAAACAGCTGGGTGTGCTGTTAGGGTCTCTGCGTGTCATCTGGGTTGAGAAATAGACCCTGGAATCAGACACACCGGAGTTAAACCCTGTTTCCTCCACTGACCAACTGTCCAACCTTAGGCAAGTGACTTAACATCTCAGGGCTTTGATTGTCCTCTCTGTAAAATGGGCACAACAACAGTCCCTACCTCTCAGGATTGTTTTAAGAACTAAACATATGTAAGTATTAGGCACCAGGAAAGCCCTCAATAACCGCTAGCTGCCACCACCACCACCACCACCATCATCATCACCACCACCACCATCATCATCACCACCACCACCGCCATCACCACCCACTATCACCATCATCACCACCACCACCGTCTAATTTAATCTTGGCTCCACTACCTACTGCGTAAGTGACTCCAGGTAGGCCATCTAAGTCTGTGTATACGTGCATTCGTTTCCTCATCCATAAAAGGGAGATCACCAGAGTATTTGGCTCATATGAAGTGAGATATTTGTGTTAAGGATGTGACTCAGTGGCTGCAGGCACAATGTCCCATGGTTTTTAGGCCCTGCCACTGCCTCCATCCTAAGAGGAGGCAACTGAAGTTAAAGTGCTTCTTGAAAGTCAAAGTTTTAAGTGGGGCTCTTGGCTGCATGTCTCCAGAACAGCCCTGAAGACGAGGATCTGGGTGCAAGTGTGTCCCAGCAGGAAGTGGTAGAGATAGGAAAGGGAGACAGGGGCAGGGAGGAAGCCAGGAGGAAGTCCACTGAGGAGCAGGAGGTCACTGCAGGCCTGGGATTCAGTTCTGCTGGGAAACCCCAAGAAACATTGTGGGTCACATCTCTGAGCTGTCCTTCTGCAGTATCAAGGAAGCTAGGTATTTATTCCTCTCCTTGCATTTTCCATGGCCACAGTGATGGAGACTGGAAGTCCAAGTTCATGGTGCTGGCAGGGTTGGGTTCAGATGAGGTCTCTCTTGCTGGCTTGCAGACAGCCACCTTCTTGCTGTGTCCGAGTTTACATGACCATTCCTTGCATGTGCATGTGAAGAAAGTGAGCTCTCTGGTTTCTTCTTACAAGGGCATTAATCCCATCGTGGGGGCCCCACCCTCATGACCTCATCTAACCCTGCTCAGCTCCCAAAGAACCCACCTCCAAATATCATCACACTGGCAGGGGGAGTGGCTAGGGGGCGCAACATATGAATTTTGGAAAGACACAAACATTTAGTCCATAACCGCTAACTTCACATAAAAGGAACTACACAGAAGAATCTCAAAAATATTTTGCTATTCCTTATGTTCCACAAATAAGAGATACCATATGATAGCCGACTTTCTCTGCTTGACTTATTTCATGCAGCATAATCTCCTCCGGTCCCAACCTTGTTGATGCAAAAGCTGGATATTCATCCTTTCTGATGGCTGAGTAATATTCCATTGTATATATGTACCACATCTCCTTTATCCATTCATCTGTTGAAGGGCTTCTTGGCTCTTTCCACAGTTTGGCTATTATGAACATTGCTGCTATGAACATTGGGGTACTTATGGCTCTTCTTTTCACCATATCTGTATCTTTGGGGTAAATACCCAGTAGTGTAATTGCTGGGTCACAGGGTAGTTCTATTTTTAACTTTTGAGGAACCTCTACACTGTTTTCCAAAGTGGCTGCACCAACTTGCATTCCCACCAACAGTGTAAGAGGGTTCCCCTTTCTCCACAGCCTCTCCAACATTTGTTGTTTCCTGCCTTGTCAATTTTTGCCATTCTAACTGGTGTAAGGTGGTATCTCAGTGTGGTTTTGATTTGAATCTCCCTGATGGCTGATGATGATGAATATTTTTTCATGTGTCTGCTGGCCATTTGTATGTCTTCCTTTGATAAGTGTCTGTTCATGTCTTCAGTCCATTTTTTTTCTTCTGTCCATTTTTTGACTTGATTATTTGTTTTTTGGGTGCTGAGTCTGACAAGTTTCTTGTAGATATCAGCCCTCTGTCTGTAGTGTCATTTGCAAATATCTTCTCCCATTCTGTGGGTTGCCTCTGTTTTATTGACTGTTTTCTTTGCCGTGCAGAAAGTTTTGATCTTGATGAAGTCCCCAAAAGTTCATTTTTGCTTTTGTTTCCCTTGCCTTTGGGAGATGTGTCTTGAAAGAATTTGCTGTGGCTGATGTCAAAGAGGTTACTGACTATGTTCTCCTCTAGGATTTTGATGGATTCCTGTCTCACTTTGAGGTCTTTCATCCATTTAGAGTTTATCTTTGTGTGTGGTGTAAGTGAGTGGTTGAGTTTCATTTTTCTATACATAGCTGTTCAATCTTCCCAGCACCATTTATTGAAGAGACTGTCTTTTTTTCCATCAGATATTTTCCCCTACTTTGTCGAAGATTATTTGACTATAGAGTTGAGGGTCCATATCTGGGCTCTCTATTCTGTTCCATCAGTCTATTTGTCTGTTTTTGTGCCAGTACCATGGTGTCTTGGTATTATAGCTTGAAATCAGGCAACACGATGCCTCCAGCTTTGTTTTTCTTTTTCAACATTTCCTTGGTGATTTAGGGTCATAGCATGGATGACATTAGGAGAAGTAAGAGAAAAACGAAGGAGGGGAATCAGAGGGAGAGATGAACCATGATAGACTAAGGACTCCAAGAACAAACTGAGGGTTTTAGAGGGATGGAGGGATGGGTTGGCCTGGTGATGGGTATTAAGGGGGGCATGTACTGCAGGGAGCACTGGGTGTTATATGAAAACAGTGAATCTCGGAACACTACATCAAAAACCAATGATGTACTGTACGGTGACTAACATAATAAAAAAAATGAAATATTTTGCTGAGTGGAAGAAAGTGGGCACAAAGAGTACATACTCTATCTTTAAACAAATTTCTAGGATAGGCAAAACTAATCTATGATGATAAACATCAGAAAGGAGGATAGGTATTGGCTGGAAAGGGGCCTGAGGGAACTTTCTGGGAAGATGGAAATGTTCTAGATCATGACTGGGGGGAAGGGTCCCACAGGTGTATACATGTTCAAAGCTCCCTGAACTGTACACTGGGATCTGTGTGGCCTGAGTGAATTTCACCTCATCAACACGCAGCCTTAAAAATGAACAAATTGGGCTGGGGAGGAGTGTTGTGATGTTCAGAGAGACTTGGTGATTGTGCATATGTGTGCATGTGTTTGTGTGTGCATATATGTGAGCGTATGCATATGTATGCACGTGTGTGCCTGTACATGTGTGCACATGCATGTGAATGTATGTGTGTATATGTAATTATATGTGTTTGTGTGTGTGCATGTGTATGTGTGTACATGTGAATGTATGTATAATGTGTGCACATGTTTATATGTGTAAATATATGTGGGATGCACATGTGTATGTGTGCATGTATATATATCTGTGTGTATGTGTGTGTATGTATATGTGTGGGCATGTGTGTGTAAGTATATGCGTGTGGGCATGTTTGTGTGTATATGTGTGTGCACATACATGCATGCATGTGTGTATCAACCTGTACATACACCTGTGTGTGTACACACACACGCGTGTGCACGCATGCACACACACACAGAGTTACCAAGAAAGGAACCACAACCAATCACAACAGGATGTCAAAGAACCAAAGGAAAGTGCCCACCCCCCCAGCCCTCGGTGTGAACTGCATACCGAGGGCCCCAGCAGGGGAGGCTGTGCGGGTGCTGCCAGGAGCAGACTCATTCAAGTGCCTGGGGGAACGGAGTCCACAGCCTGGAGGGTCGGTGTGATTCATGAGCTGATGCCCCATGAATTACATCTGAGAGCTCCTGGCTTTTCCTTCCCATCTTGGTGGGAAAAAATGGCCATGTTTCACCGCTGCAGACCTGAACTGTGACTTCCATTTCACAATTTACGTAGTTGATTTCATGTACTTTTGGCAGTTCAACCACATTTTCAATAGTTATGAGAAAAGCTACTTGCCCGAGGAGTTAAAAAGGAGTATCTGCTGCTGCTTTTCCACACCTCCCCCCTGCTGTGAGGCTCCCAAGAAGGCTGGAATTGAGGAGGCGAGAGGGACCCACTCTTTGCTTTCAGCACAATTCTGGGTGACCTTACTCCGCATGCCTACATTTGGGTCCCCGTTGTCAGCCATGTCTTCCCTCCCCGTCCTCCACGCAGGGACTTGGAATGATCTGAGGCTTGAGTAAAGATGTTACCTCCACCAGTTATTAGTTTATTAGGCTTGCTTTGGGGTAAGTTAACTAGTTTTGCTATTTGTTTTTTTGTTTGTTTGTTTGTTTGTTTTGTTTTGTTTTTTTAAAGATTTTATTTATTTATTTATTTGACAGACAGAGATTACAAGTAGGCAGAGAGGCAGGCAGGGAGAGAGAGGAGGAAACAGGCTCCCCGCTGAGCAGAGAGCCCGATGCGGGGCTCGATCCCAGGACCCTGAGATCATGACCTGAGCCAAAAGCAGAGGCTTTAACCCACTGAGCCACCCAGGCGCCCCTAGTTTCGCTATTTGTAAAATGGATCCCCAAAATGCCCGTCTCCAGAGGCTACTCGAGGTTGAGCGAGAAACCATCACCACGGCCAGTGCGCCAGCTTCCCTCCACCCCACTCTCCGAATCACTGCCTGATTCAGATGTGCTGGTCTGTCTTGCCTTTATATACTTTCTTCTTTAATGCACTTATTTAACTGTTCGTCTCTTCAGTCACTTACTCATTCCATCACTCCGTGAATATTTATGGAACATGTATAATTACAAACTGTGATAAGATCTCTGAAGAAAAGGAACATAATTTTCTGGTTGTGAAACAGCAGGGCTTGACTGAGGCTGTGCGGTCAGGGGGGATCCATGAAGGGGGACATTTGAGCTGAGATCGGAGTTGGGGGAGGATACGCATCCTGTCCACCTGCCCATTCCAGCCTCTATGGCTTTGTCCAAAAAAGGAGGGCTCTGTCCTCCCTATTTTCCATCAATTCCAATCCCTTAAAGACTCAGCTCAATTCCTGTCCTCCCCAAGAAGTCACTTCCCAACGAGGCTGTGCCCAGCACCCTGCTGAGGAGTGCTGTAGGAATTACAGCCTGCTCCCCACAGCCCGCCAGTGAACAGAATATCTTGTCCTCTATCTTGGTTCTGTGTCTGATCACCCCCACCTAATTATAAGCCCCAGAGAGCGGTGGCTGCCCCTTCCATCTGCCTCTCATAGCCCCTCCATGATGCTGGACACCAACAGGACAGAGAGAACTATTTGTGCCTGGACTTCTGTGTGGACAAATATTGCATTATGAATGAAAGAGGTTAGCACCAGCTGTGCACAGAGATGGGTGGTGTCATTAAGACCTTGAAGACCCTATTATTCACTACTCCTTTGCTCTTTCAACAAATCTTCACTGACTATAACACAGGAGATGCATCAGCGAAGCCAAGATTCCCTACTCTGGATGAACTTCTTACCTGGCAGAGCCCAACAAAAAGCAATAAACACATAAATAAATAAATCCTATAGTAGGATAGATGATGGTAAGAACAAAAGGGGGAAAAGAGGGGGGGAAATGGAGTTTGAGAGATCATAGGGCAGAGGGGGTGGCAGCAGGAGGTGCTAGAATTTTAAGTAGGGAAGTTGTGAGGAGTTTCTTTGAGGAGATGGCATTTGACCACATTCTTGAAGTTAGATGTGTGGTCACCACCTGGGGGCACATGTTTCAGAGAGAGGGAATGGTCTGTGCAAAGGCCCTGAGGCAGGAGCCTGTCTGGTGTGCTGGAAGAACACCCAATTAATTATGGTTAAAACCAAGCAATCAGGAGACATGGGGGTGGAGGTTGAGAAGGCAAAGCTGGGCAGGATCATGGAGGACCCATGAGCATCCCCCCAAATTTGACTTTTATTTCCGGTGAAATGGATTTGTGTACTGGCTCTGTTAGCCAGGAGAACCTGGGAAATCAGTCCAACCCTCTAAGCCTAGTGATCTCATTTGCACAATGGGAATGCTGCTGCTGCTGCTCATGTTGACTCCACCACAGGTGCCTGTGGCAAGGATGACATGAGATGAGGCTCTCAGCCCAATCATGGGAACCCCGCAATTCCCCAATCGTGCCACAATTGTTCGCATTTGTTATGGTTGCATTGCTGTATCTATGATCTCTACTGATTTTGGAACAGGAAAGTCACTAGCCTTTAGTGAGCCCCGGATGCACGTCACAGTCGGTACCTCCCCTTGTATCCCAGCAAAGCCACTTCCCAAGTCCTTGGGAGAAGAGGTCCGACCCCTCTTTTAACTGATGAGCAAACCGCAGTTCCAGAGAAGTGAAGTGTCTTACAAGGGGCTTACGAGTGTCCCACGGCTAGTTCATGGCTCAGCGGGACTTTGAAGACTTGCCACTCTCTACTCAATCAGAACAAGAGGAAAGGGAGCAGAGCATAATCACAGTGCTGGAATGTTTCTGCCAATGATGCCCTCACCTACCATGATGCCCTTTGGGTGAACAGAGCACAGAGACCAGGGAAAGCCTTGTGGGGCCCCATTCCTTGGAGATGTTGATGGGATTTCACACGGCTATTCTTAGAAGTGCCCATCATCTCCATTCTGTTTACAACTTAAAATCCAATTTTCTAGAGCTTTGCTGAAAGATCTTTGAATGGTGATGGGAGAATAAAAGCCATCATGAATTCTAAGTATCGGTAGAGACCTAAACTTTTAGATCTTCCCTGAAGCTATTCTGTTCTGGCCACACCATGGAAAGAAGACGGATGATTTGGGCCTGGGTCCGGTATTTCCATCCTTGTTCAGAAGGAAGAAATACTGGCATGCATAGAGAACCAATTTAAAGGCGTTGCAGAATTTAGAAAAAATCTGAATGGAGTTCAACTCGAGCTAAATATAATGAATTGTTGGTACTGAATTCTTGTTTGATCTGATTGAATGTAACTATTTCTTTCATGTCCTTCACACACTTTTTTTAAATGCCGGAACTTATAGAGACATTTCAGAAAGTATTACGGTTTCTGCTTTGCAAGGGCATTTGAACTGGGGTGGTGGGGGGTGGGGGGAGGGCACACCCTGTGGGATGTCTGTAAGCATCTAACTCTCACATGTGTTCCCTCAATGGAAAGCATGGGCCTTTCTGAGCTCATTGATTGATCTGAACTCCTGAGTTAGCACAGTAAAGAGTCATGGAATGTTCGGGAATTAAGCGCAGAGACTGTGCTGACTTAGTCTCACTGAATGAGTTCAGTCCTGTCATGGTCTTTAATTAAGATAAGATATCATATGGGGCGCCTGGGTGGCTCAGTTGGTTAAGCGACTGCCTTCAGCTCAGGTCATGATCCCGGAGTCCTGGGATAGAGTCCCTCATCGGGCTCCCAGCTCCATGGGGAGCCTGCTTCTCTCTCTGACCTCCCCTCTCATGCTCTCTCACTCTGTCTTTCTCTCTCTCAAATAAATAAATAAAATCTTAAAAAAAAAAAAAGATAAGCTATCATATGTGGCATCTAGACTTGGCATAAATCAGAATGTGGGACTTACATGGAATATGGCTATGACTTTGCCAGAACCCTTGTTCAAAATTGATAGATTTCGGGTCAAGGAAGCCAGCCAAACATTTAGTGGATCCATTGATTGGGCTGTTGCCAATAGTTGACTTGAAGGACATCCATTCTCAAGAGCGTGGGCTGTAGTCCATTGCAATGGAACACATTAGGAAGAACATAGTTTGAAGTTCATTTACAGGCAATCCACTATGAATCTGTGTAATCATTTATATTAATGAAGACCTAGAAACTTGAACACAACCACAGGATGAAGGAACCTGCATAATTTTTCCTGGAGGTGAGCACAGACTTGCATGGTGGGCAGCAAATACAGACCAATGGTGTTCTCCCTAAATTGTGAATGTCACACAACAATGACCATCAACTCTATATGGATTACCAGCAAACACATATGCAGATACACAACACATGCATACGTATATTAAAGGCTTTGCTATTCACTTGTTTCTCTTCTTTACAGTTGGCCAAAAGGCTGAGTGAGCTGGGACAGCCTCATAAAACTAACTAATAATAGTGCTTACTCTGTTTTGTAAGAGTTGTGTGTATACTAGACCCCATAACAACAGAAGGAGGAAGGAACGATTATTAGCCCCAATTTATAGATGAGGAAAATGAGGCAGAGCGAGCTTATGGAACTTGCCTATAGTCACAGAACAAGGATTGGGAAGTCAGAGGGAAGGGTAACCCAGATTGTGAACCTGTCTTGAGGATGCTTATACACCTTACGGTCCTACCTCAAGTGTCCCTTCCTTAGAAAAGCATATCTTGATCTCTGCAGGCTAAGTCAGTCCTGTCTTGGGATATCCCATCACTCCTCACAGAAACTAATGATGCTACGTTTACTGGTGGGACTGGTCGGTTAATATCAGTCTCCCCCATAGAGGGGTACTGGAAATGCAGTGTTCATCACTGTTGCATCCTGTACCTAGCTCTCTGCCTGGCACATTGTTAAGTACTTTGTCCAGAAATATTGACTTAGTGAGCGAATTGGAGCCAGAGGACTTGGACATTTTGGTCTCTATTTCCTTGGTCTCCCTCCTGACCATCCCAGCAGGCCTATGCAGAGGTCCCCACGCACCACCAGGCTTCTGAGTAGATTGGCTCAACACGGTCAATGAGTTAATTGTTGAGTAATTACACACCACTGATGTCCCATGGAAAAGGGCAGACCACAGTTGGGTCAGCCTGGGGGCTCAGTGCACCATTCATTCGTTCATTCTCTCATGAATACTTAAAAAGCAGTTCCGTGCACCAAGCATTGTTCTAGTCTGGGCACATGGTTGTGAGTTAATAAAAAAAAAAGTTCCTGCCCCTCCATGAAGTGTACAATCAAGTGGGGTTGAGGGGAGGAGACAGACAGTAAACAAAAAAGTAGGTAAGTCTGATACACGTTCTACAGGAGAATGCAGGGGGCAAATAGCTCAGAGTCAAGGTGGAGGGGATAAAGGGTGAAGATCTGTTGTCTTAGACAGTCATCAGGGAGACCTCTCTGATATGTGATATCTGAGTAGAGTCCTGAGGAAAGTCAGAGTGGGAGCCATGTAGACGTCTAGGGGAAGAATGTTCCAGAAAGAATGTGAGAGGGAAAATACAAAAGCCCTGAAGTCAGAGTGCGCTTGGTGTGTCTGAAGAAGAGCCAGGAGCCCAGTGTGGCCAGAGCAGAGTGAGCAAGGGCTGGGGGAAGGAAGATGAAGTCAGGGAGGTCCTGGGGCTGTAAGTCTGAGTGAGCTGAGAAACCACTCTGTTCAAAACAGTCTCTCACTTAGGCTGAAATTTCAAAGAGCTGTCTTCCTTCCAAATCTAGATTAAAGAACTTTCTAGAGAGTGGGGGATAGGTGAGGGGCAGGTGGTATAGCATGTTGGTCAAGGGCATGGAATCAGATAAACTCTGGTCTGAATCCCAGATCTGCCACCTCCTAGCTGGGTGACCTGGGACAAGCAACGTCTCAGAGTCTCGGTCTCATCACCCTTAAACTGGGACCCATCATGCTTCCCTCACCAGGGCCATTAGGAAGACCAAGGTAGGTAGTAGATATAGAACATTTGGTTCAGGGTTGGGTCCCCAGGGCTTGAGAGATGTCCCAGTCTTATTGCACTGTTATTTTTCTCCTTTAGAGATTTGATGCTGGTCCCCAGCACCCCAGAAATGGGGCTTGTGGTGTCATGGCAGGGCCTTTCCTAGGACTCTGTGGGGTGGAGATCTAATGGCGACTCTTGAGTTCACCAAGAACCTCCATCTTGGTAAGCTGGCTCCCAGGGAGGCAAGAGGACACCCCAGCTGGAACTCGAGCTTGGGAGATGAAGCAGACTGACCAGCTTTTCTGATACTCCCAGCTATGGCAAGAGCTTCCTGGGGCTTTGGAAGATGTCGGGTCAGGCTCCATCTCCCATAACCTGATCCTAAAGACAAGCATTCAAATGCAAGGTGAGAACACAGGCCTGTCTTGGCCAATCCTTGCCCAGCTGGGTTCAGGCTGGCCTCCAAGGAAGACATAGATGCAGGAATGACCCCCTTGGTCCCTGCTTCAGCTTTGAACAACACACCTTCAGTGAGTCTCAGAAACCCATCAGGGCCAGGGAGAGCTCCATTTTGTTAAAGTGACTTACAGTCTTTTGTGATGTGCTTCCGCATAAATTTCCTCCCTGCTGGAGAATGCCAAAAAGCCAAAGCTAATGTAAGAAGAGCTTTTGTTAAATCAAAGCATATTTGTCAACCCAGAGAACAGGTTGGCAGTGGCTCAGCAAGCAGCAGGGGCCTGGAAATCTCTCTGGCCCTGCTTTCCTCTGGCAATGCAGCTTACGAGCCTTTGGTAGGACTAGCTGGAGGCTGGGCTTCCTCAAAGATGAGGAAATGAGAGTGGCTGGGAGGTGTTGGGAGACAGGTGTAGATGAGCAAATGGGCCCTTTGCAATGTAAACATCCTGAATATCTCCCTGGTATTTGCCCTTACGAGGTCCCTTATGTGTCTGTGACTTTGGGGACTATCATGTGGGGCATGTTGCACACTGCACAATTCTAGAGGGCACCATTAAGTCAGTGTCCAGAGAATGGTCTCCTTGACAGGACTGTGCAGTGGTGGCTCTGAGCAATGTGGGTGAACTTATTAGTCTTGCAAGCCAGGGGGCTGGCTCAGTGGGAAGGAGGATCTGGACCATGACATCAGACCTGAGCTTAAATCCTAATCTAGAATTAGGTTATCATAACCTAGAGTGCTACAGACTCTAAACAAAGGGCCTAATTTCTCTCTGCCACAGCCATCTGATTGGTAAAATGAAGTAATTCACCTATTGAGCTCAGCCACGGAGGGGATGAAATGGAACAAGGTAGGCGAAGTTTAATAATCTTCACAGTACTGATGGTAGAGTGTGAACTTGGTGCCATTACCTCCTGTAATCTGCACAACACCCTGATATATGTGTGTCCTCATCCCCTAGAAAACAAAGTTGAGACAGAGAGGTCAAGCAGCTTGCCCAAGGTTGTCACATTGGTTGGGACTCTCTCAGTCATATCAGAAAGTCAACTCAAACTGCCTCAAGTAAAAGAGTAGATTTTGTTGTGTCAGGTAACAGAAGCATCCAGAGTTGTCTTCAGGCACATCTGTATCCAGGGGCTCAAGTTACATGCCTATCACTTGGTTTCTCCCCTTTACCTTTGGCTCTTTTGCTGTTGCCATCCGTGGCTTCATTCTCAGTCAGGGGCTCTTCCTGTGCAGACCAGGCAGAGTTCCTGGCTTATGTGGCCTTCAGTGACCGCCTTCTCAGAGGGACAGAGTGCCTCTTTCCCAACAGTTCCAGCCAAAGTCTCAGGACAGGGCTTTGATTGGGTGAGCCTGGGTCATAGTTTCACCTCTGGAGCCAGGCCATTAGAAGTCAGGCCAACTGAACCATATGGACCAAAAATGAGAGAGGAATTAGATTCCAAAGTTATACGTCCACCGTGATTACAGAGGGGACCCATGCGGGGAAGAGGGTGTGAATCCAGCTCTGCCCGTCACATGGATAAGTGGTACCTGCTGCATGCACCTGCTGTTTTGTTCGTGACTGCATGCATTGTGAGTAGCTCAAGTCTTCAGAGGCTTGATTTTGGGGAGGGGGGCATTTGGATTTTTTTTTTCCTAAGAGATTTTATATTTTCTAATATTTGCCCTATTGCTATTTCAGGGATGTTTTAATAGGAAAGCAAATGAACCGACGTGAGAACATGTGGACACGTATAAATGATGCCAACTCTTTCAGTGGATCAGTACATCTGGTACCTCCACATGACTCTGGGAAAAAATCAGAGCACATGCTCTTTCCCTCCTTTTCACAGAGGAGGAAACAGGGTTTCAACCATTTGACCAACTTCGACCTGGGGTTGGTGTTCCAGCACGGATGAGACCCAAGCCTGCAGACTCACAGTCCAAAACTCACCCACAGACAATGTTTCTCAAACTGTATTCCAAGGAGACACCAGGCTTCCAAAGAGGTGCACTGGGTGGGGGGGGGGGTGCTAAGCAGGTAGGACCTTAGGATCTTCAAACCTGTTTCCATGGGACTAGCTCCTAGCCCTTTTTTTTTTTTTTTTTTTTTTTTTTTTTTTTTTTTTTTTTTTGCTTAATGAAATAATCATTTGTGCTATATATATATGTATGTGTGTGTGTGTATATATATATATGTATATATATATATATATTTCACTGTTCTTAAAAGTTACAAAACCATGGCTGCAGACCAAGTCAGCCCTTAGACAAAGAAGCCCCAACAAGTTTCATAGTCAGAAGTCACACAGAGTTGGGGAATGTTACCAGATGAGCTTCCATATGGAAAATTATTCTTCTTCTACTAGAATCCTAAGGAGAACGGAATGGACTAGAATCCGAGCCTTTGACAATGGTCTAAGGATGCTCACATCACCCACAGAAGGAGTCGCTGCCATGTCTTAGAGATGCACCTCCCTCCCAGACCACACACAACAGAAGTTTATCAGTGGTGAGGCTTTCTGTGTATGACATTTTTTGGGTGTAAGGATGTTGCATCAGAAGCATATAACTGATTTCAAAGTAAGGCATCATGTGTTTTTAACCCTTGAGGGGGCATCTGGACCAAATACAGCCCCACAGTGAGATCTTCTTTTTGTTTCCCTCCCTGGCAATAAAGGTCCAGGTCCAGGTCCAGGTACAGGGGAGAGAGCATAACAGAAATAAAATACAAACAGCCATTGAGTGTACATCACTAAAGATAAAGCTCTTGTGAGGCAGGATGCTGTAGACTGACCCTCTAAGAGTCTTCTGTGCTGTGTGGCCTTTGCTCTGGGCCAGGCTACCACTGTAAGTCTTCTGCCTGTGCTCTTGAAGGAAACAGAAGGCTCCTTCCCACTGGGCTTGTTACAGTAACTTAATTCATGCCCGCATGCTGACTGAGCAAGTGTTCTTAGGGCAGTTTGCTGAGTAAACAAAGACATTCATGGATGTTCTTTGAAGCATACTCCCATCTCATCAGAACACATAATACGAAACTCACCAGCAAGAGCCACAACACCAGCTACAATTTAAGTTTAAAATAACAAAGGTAAAAATACTGAGTTGCCTATTTTCTCCTTTGTTCACTGTGGTTCGGCTGGAATGGGTTCCCTTGCTGATGAAATTTCTCAGAACCTTTGCTCTGCCAATACCTATTGTGAATATCAAAGACAAACTTTCCAAATCCCAGTCACCGAGGTTTTTAAAACTCATTTTGCAAAGTGATGACACTGGTTTTGGAGAATTAGCCTGGCAGCCCAGGTACCACACACACAGTCATTATTTTGTTATATATTCCTTCTCATTGGGTGGTCATCGCCTGCACGATTAGAAAGCCATCTGAAAACCAGGTTGTTGTTTAAAAGTTCATCTGTAGCTATTCATTTAGGCCCTGGAAATGTCTAAGAGACCCTAAACCCTGTGCTGTATGTGGAGTTTGAGGGTCCAAGCCCCACATCAGCATTTTGAAAAGAGATACATTCAGGAATTCTGCGGCTAAAAGAGTCTGGGAGATTCTTTTTGGAGAGTCACAATGACTGTTGGCACAGTAAAGGTCCTGAAAAGTTCTGTAATAAAGACACCTATTCAACAATATTTAGCCCAGGACTTTTCAAACTTATCAATAGAATCTGCTTAAACTCCAAAGACTGCCATTTGGGAAACATGGGCTATTTGACATATAGTGTCCCAGAATCATAGCTCTGTTACTGTCCTCAGATAACAATAAATATAACAGTCAGCTGTGCTTAGTAGCCCATTTCAAGGGCTAGCCAGGGACACAGAGGTGCGTCCTCTCTCAGGGTGGCTCTCCTTGTCTTCTCCTAGGATAGGATTTCAAAGCCACGGTTGGAAGACAGAACCTAGCAACTCAACAAAGCCCTTGACAAGAGAAGAATATAAAGTGATATGAAATCAAGTGTTGAATGGGGTGTTAGTGGGGTCCCTGCGACATGAGAAACATCCCACTAATTACTCCGGTTAATATTTAAAACTCACTGGGAGCGCTCTTCCCCGAATAATGTAAGAAAAGAAAGCAACAAACCATTTACACCCTTTGAAGGCCCATTGTGGAAGACTGACCCCTACACAGACAGAATATGCCCTAATCCCTGGCAAATCCAGGAAAAAAGTGAATTCTTCATGGAGCACCTTGGACAGAGCCCAGGCCCTGGGCACTCACATCCTGTGACAAGAGTGTTAGCCTGAGGTACAGATCCTATGTTTCTCCCTCTGTGATTTTGAGAAAGCCACTGACTTTCTTTGAGCCTCAGTTTACTTCTCTGTTAAAGGAGAATAAGAACATTGTCTTCACAGGTTCATGAGGAAGACGAAATAAGGCATATTTATTACATATTGTGCATGGCATAGGCTGGAACCGTGGGCCCTGCCTACTGACAGAGAGCTACCAGAAGACAAGCTTCTTCCCCTTGAAAATGCTCAATAAAACTCACATAAGGATGAAAAATACAGGATCAACTGTCCTTTCTCATCTGCTGCCTGTACACTCAATATGGACAACTGCACTTGAACTATAGTCTGGGGGTTTCAGACAAGAATTCACAGGGGGCAGTTCCTAGGTGGGGTGATGGTCACCACAAGACTCCATCTGGCCACCATTTCTGCAGAAGCCCAATTTTTCTTTGTACTCAGTGAAGCATCCTGGTTGATGGACTCATCAAACTCACGAGACACTGAGAGATGAACCAGAAGCTCATTTCATGTCTGTCATTGGAATGGCACTAGGGACAGCCATTTGGCCTGTCTTACTTAAGGCAAACCACAGAGAAGAAGTTGCTTTCGGGGAGGATACAGTCAGAAGACAGGAGTCGGGTCTCCTAAAAAATTCCTCCCTCTAGCCAGGAAAGTTGGATTCATTGTCCAAAACACAAGGCTTGCTCCCTAGAGAGTCTCAGTTTCCTTGTTTGAGGCTGAGACATTCTGACAAATTCCTAATCTCCAATTTCATTTTCCTTTTCTTTGCACCAGGAACACCAGAAAATTTACAACATGCTTCTATAGGTAGAATTTTCCACAGAGTTCTCTACAGGTAGAATTTCCTCGCCATGGTTGGTGTAATGACAGTAATAGTAACCGTAATGGCCACCATCTATTTTGTGCTGCGCACACTGTAAAATCCTGTAACACATGCCACTTTCTTTACTCATTGCCACAAACCCTCATGGTCTTGGACTTTACTGATGAGGAAACCAAGACTCGGGGAGGTTAAATAATGTTCTCTGGGATCATACAGCTATGAAGTTGTGAAGCTGATATTGGAACTCAGACCTTCCTGACTTTGAGCTCCTAACTTCTCATCCACTCTACCTTTAGTAAGGTGTTTCCAGGGTCCCAGAATACTCATGTCTGTGGGGCCACAGCTTCTTTGAATGGCTACGGATACACCCTGGTTCCATGAGGAACTCTGTATGGACATTCTCCTGTGATGGACAGGTCTAGGGATACCAAGTCTCTATATGCAGTTTTCCTGTACTTTCCATTTCAAACGGTGACATTTTCTAATGTCCCCAGAGACTGTGACTCTTCTTCTTAGGGCCTCTGCACAGAGCCTATACCTAGACTATCCCCCCAGCTCCCTGCTTTTGCTCCAGCCAGTAGGGAATATCTTCCTTCACTGATGGTCATTTGAAATGATGGGTTTCATTGACTCCATGGACGGTTTAAATGCATTGTATACCCAGAAGTCAAAGCTAGTTTTCCTGGGGACTTCTTTATTCACCTTTATGAGAAGGTGGAGGTCAATTTAAGCATCTTTCTTTCCAAATCAGCAGCCAGAGAAATGCCAAGAACCTTACTACAGGGCTTTTGCTGTCCGTAACAGTCAGATGGACTCAGTAGCCACATGCCATGGGCTTAAAAAAAATGTTTCCTGCTTAAAGGTGACATATAATCAGTAGAATAATACATGATAAGAATTCTTAGGGACTATCATTTGCTTGTTTATATATAATACAATTACAAATTTAAGTAATCATTTCTTATATTCCTGTCAAGGTGAATGTGTTCTGATTTACTGCTGACATGTTCTTCTGGGGAAACTGGATGGTCGCTTGATGCTGTATCCAGGAGTCTAGTGACATTCAAAAATATTTTCTATCAAAGCAGAATCCGTCGATGTCCAATCCTGTTGTTCATATGCGTCTGGAACTTGAATGTAGATAAAGGACAGCGCGGTGGGATCAGACATAGGACAGAGCAACATCAGGGGACACCGAACAGCTGATTCCGCCAAGGGAATCCCTGAATGCGGCACGGCAATGAACACTTCTTTCCAGATCTCTGCAAATCTCTGAGCAGCCCATTTTCTTCTCAGCCCCTCAGTTATGCTTCCTCTCGTGTGTGGCATGTCTCCCCACTCGGCTGGACACAGCCCTCAGAATCTCTCTTTGTTTTCTTCCCCCTTCTTCTTGCCAGACTGGAGTGACGTCATTGAGGTGGTTGGTGGCATGTGGCACTCTTTGGAAGTAAGCTTGCTGCCTTAGTACAGGTTCTCTCAGCAGCAGATCTGAGCTAAGAGAAAGAGGTTCCCTGGGGAGGTGGGGCTGACACTGATAAGGGGACTGGGGGAGGGATAAAGGAGGGACAGACTGCCAAAATGTGTCTTCTATTAAACCCGCTAGCTTGGAGAGTGCTTGAAGATGCATTCTAGGGGGAGCTTTGGGAAACTGAGCAAAGTCCACATTTTGGAAGTATTCAGGCCAAGAGCCAAGAGGAGCTGGGGTATTTACACACCAACTCCTGAGGGCTTTTGGTTGATGGCTGCATTCTTTAGCACATCTGGTCTACCAGATGCCCCTAGAGGCAGGCAACACCATCAGTTTCACCTCCGGAACACATCCGGGTTCTGTCCATTTCTCAGTCTTCTGCTGCTGCCCTCCTCCTAGTGAGTCTTCTCTCCTTCTTGTCCAGATTAATCCAACAGCCTCTGGACTGGCTTTCCTACTTTGACTAATTAAGCAACTATTTTGTAATGAAATAGTTCATGCATACTGTCAAAAACAAACTGAATAATGTTTCAGAGCTCAACCCGCCAGGGAGCTCTGCCGTATCTCAACAACTTGCTTACTTGCCTCACTTCTTTAATGGCATTAAAGTTTTGGAGATACAAGTGAAACTCTCCGTGTGTTGCTTCTTGATCTCCTTGTCTTTCAGTCCTCTCCGAGGGGTTGATGTTTATCATTGCCATGCTGGCTCTACTTTTTGCTACATACCTATGCATCCTATACACACACATATCATTCTGAAACTCCCCCCCCCCAGGCATTATGTTTTATGTTTTTGCAGTTGCCTGCCTGCTCATGCACACATCCCTGGGTCAATCATTTTAACCGCTGTACAGTAACGCCTTGTGCCAGGATTTGACAGGTTTTCACCTGTTTTTCTCTGGGTGGGTTACAGGCTGCCCCTTCTCCCCAACCACCACAAAAACATTTTTCCCCCTGTTACAAATAGTGCTGCAATAAGTACTTTTTGGCTTTACCCATTTCTTTATAAACATGTGGGAATCTTTTTTGGGTATATTCCTAGAATTGGAAATGCTGAATCCTAGAATATGCACATCCACAGTGTTACTAAATACTGCCAAATTCCTCTCTAAATTGAACTAATTTGTGCTGCCATGGACAGGGTATGAAGAGTCCTGTTTCTCTGCTTCCACACCAAACTCTTAATGTTGTCATTATTGATTTTTGCCAGTCTAGTCCAAAATGGGTCATGAGTCTTGGGCATTTCTGCCCCTCCTGTGGTGCCTGGACAGAGGGGTCCTGCCAGGGTCGACGGGGGTGGAGAAGACCTTGCTTCATGTTGCATTGCCCTGAGGACTAGGGAACTTCAAGATCTTTTTTAGGTGCTTATAGGCCATTCAGCTTCTGTCTTTTGTGAATTTTCTATTTATACGCTTTATCTTCAATTCTATTGCATTAATTTGGCTTGTTCTTACTGAATCGTAGGTACTATTTTTGTATTCTGTATGCTAACTTCTGTTTTTTGTTTTATGTGTAAGTACCTATCTCCACTCTGATTTGTGTTTTTACTTTCCTTTCAGTGACTTCTCTTTCCTAGATATTTTCAGTTGTAATATGGTCAGATGTATGATATTTTCTTAATCATCTGTACATTTTGAAGAAATGTTGTAGGATAGTTTCCTATATTTCCTTCAATGTGTTAAAACTTCACCATTTTTATTGTGGTTTTCTCCACTTGGGATGGATTTTTATGTGTTGAGGAAAGGATTTAATTGATTTTTTTTTTTGCATGCAGAAAAATGGCAATCCCAGTACTTTTTTTTTGTCAGTTTATGCTTTTTCTTACTGATTTATAACGCCACACTTATTATGGATTAAGTTCTCACATACATATGGGATTTAGGTCCAACTGCTCTATTTCATTCTGCTGATCTATCTATCTCTGAATTATTACAACTTTATAGTATCTATTTAGGAAGGAAAGTCCTTCCCCATGTTGTTCTTTTTAAAAGTCATGTTGCCTCCTTGCTTTTCCGTATAAATTTCCATAGACAATTCTGTTAGGCTCATGATTAGAATTACATTAACTTTATAGACTGATTTGGGGGAATTTCCATTTGATAACATGGACTTTCTCCACTAATGAATATGCCCCATTATCTCCATTTCTCTGGGTCATCTTTTATGCCTTTTAGTAAGTTAGAAATTACTCCATAAAGGCTTATTCCTAGGTACCTTTAAGTTTTTATTGTTAGTGCATACAGTATCTTTTTAAAACAGCATTTTCTAATTGTTTTGGCTGCTATATTCAATTGAGTTTTGTGAACTTGTTCCCAGCAAAACTGCTGAATTCCCAACTTGGTTTTATTGGTTACTCTGTACGTCCTTTGAGTTTCCTGTGTAGAAAATTTTGTCTTTAAATAGAAAAATTTTTTTCTTTCCAATTCTTAAGTATTTGAATACTTTTATTTTAGCTGTTTCCTGACAAAAGCATAGAGCATGCAGACTTTGTCTATATACCAGGGAGTCTGTCTTTTAAGTGCTGGGATTAGTTGGTTTATACTGTTTATGATTCTTGATATAGTCAGATTTATTTCCTGATACATTGGGATCTATTTTGCCACTCTTTTTTTTAAGATTTTATTTATTTGAGAGAGAGAGAAAGTGAGAGAGAGGGGAGAAGGTCAGAGGGAGAAGCAGACTCCCTGCGGAGCTGGGAGCCTGATGTGGGACTCAATCCTGAGTCTCTGGGATCATGACCTGAGTGGAAGGCAGCTGCTTAACCAACTGAACCACCAAAGCACCCTATTTTGCCACTCTTATTTTGTACTTGCTGTATGTTGTGTGTGTTCATTATACTCCCCCCTTTCTTCCCTAGTATCTATTATATTGGCCATTCCCTTTTCTTTTTTTTTTTTTAATTTAAATTCAATTAGCCAACATAATGTACATCATTAGTTTTCAGATGTAAAGTTCAGTGATTCACCAATGGTGTATAACTTGCAATGTTCATCACATCACTTGCCCTCCATAATGCCTGTCGCCCAATTACCTCATCTCCCCATCCCTCTCCCCTCCGGCAACCCTCAGTTTTTTCCTAAGAGTTAAGAGACTCATGGTTTATCTCCCTCTCTGATGACTTCCCATCCAGTTTTCCCTCCCTTCCCCTATGCTCCTCTGCACTGTTTCTCATATTCTGCACATGAGTGATATCATAAGATAACTGAACTTCAGGGTATGATGCTGAGTGAAACAAGTCAATCAGAGAAAGAGAATTATCTATGGCCATTCTCTTTTAATCTAACATATTATTACTACGGTGTATTTTAATTCCACTTTCTTTTATAGTCTCTAGGTCATAATTTTACTATCATTTGGTTCATTTGATGTCTATTTATATTTAATCACATATTTCCCCATTTCATGGCTTATGGTAGCTTTTTCTATCTCACTATGTCTTTTGGGGTTTTTGTCCTTCTTTCTGAAGTACACCGATGACCAGCTTCAGGAAGGTTCTGTTAGTGGTAAACTCAACGTTACCCACCTGAACATGCCATTTCCCCTACACTTCTGAATGGCAGTTTGTTTTTGTAGGGAATTTAAAGATGCCACCCCACTGTCTTCTGGATTATATTAACATCCAACAAGTGTACGGTCTCTCTGGTCACTGTCCCCTGCACTTTTCCTCTGGGTGCTTTCAAACTCTTGTCTTTGTTTTTGGTATCCTCCAGTTCCACTACTGTGTATCTAGCTGTAGATTTATTTTTGTTTCTCCTTCCTATAACTTCTGATATATTCTCAATCTATAAACACCTGTTGCATTGTTTCATGGGGCAGTGGTAACAAATTACCACAAACTTGGTGACTTGTGACAGCTTAGATGTATTCCCTGTAGCTGAGGCCAGAAGTCCAAGACCAGTGTCCCAGGCCCAAATCAAGGTGTTGACAAGGCCATGCTCTGTCCAGAGGCTCAGGGGTGACTCTGTTACTTGCCCCTCCCAGCTTCCAGTGGCTGCTGTCCCTCCTTGGTTCCTGGCCATGTCACTCCAATCTTCTGGAGCAGCATCTTCAAATCCTCTGTTCCTTTGTCCACTGCCTTCTCATCTGTGTGAATTTTCCTTCTGCCTCCTTCGTACAAGGGACCCTTGTGACGATGTTTAGGGCCCACCTAGGTAATCCATCTCAAGAGCCTTCACTGAATCACCCCTGCAAAGACCCTTCTGCCAAAGGCAACATTTAAGGCTTTCAAAGACCAGAGCTTGCTATCTTTGGGAGGGCCATCATTCAGCCTACTGTATGTGTCTACCATCAAAAGTCTATAAATTCTCAGGCATAACAAATATGAATATCGATTTCATCCAAATTCTCTCTATTCTCAGATTCTGGAACTCCCATTAAAAGTAAGTCAGACCCTTTCACTTAACCTTCTATTTCATTTAACCTTTCTCTCATGGTACATTGCCTTTTAACTCCATGCAATACAACCTGAGTGATTTCCTCATATCTCTCTTCCCGTTTATTTATTTTTTCATATCTGCCTAGCTTGTTTAATCTATCATCTAAAAAGTTGGATTTATTATTTTTACCTAGAAATTCTTTCAAGCTATTTTTAAAACCTGCCCCTTTTCTATCCTTACAGTATATGTCATACTCTATTTTTTAATGGCCTCTTTTATGACTTCAATCATTTTAAATACATTATGTAACCTTTTATATAGTTATTTTACCCGGAGTTCTTCAGGAGGAGAATCTAGTCCTTCAGTTTCCTGGCCTCTGTAATCTGACTCTTGCGCATGGTGGAACTTTTCCTTGTACATTTTTAATTGGAGACTGAAGGCTCGTTCTCAGCAGGGCTTCGTCTATGGGATTTTTGCATCACCTGGGTTGAGTGTACGTCTCTCTCGGGAAGTCAGCCATGTGTTTGCTTTTTCTGGATTCCCCATGGAATCTAGATTCCCCATCACGGTTTTGCACGGGCGTTTTAGTTTCTTCTCAACTTGGGGATTCCGGGGTGATGTGGGTAGAATAAATCTGAACCCCAAACTGATGTGAGAGCGAGTTCTTGGTATTAATTTTCAGAGGGTTATTTTTAACAGAACCGAGACCAAGTAACCCAAGTTCTGTAGTTACCTACTGGAGCACACAGGTGGTTTCCCTCCATCTACCCTTTCATGGGGCCAGGGATCATTAGCCCTCCCAGAGTCTTACCTTCATGGGGAAACTCTCATTTCTTACTACCTACTTTGTTTTAGTCTGAGACTTCAATCTCTGTACATTTCTAGTCATTAAAAACACTAGTTCCTATGTCCTCCAGATAGATAGTTTTTCACTTCATCTTTTGTTTCTGGTCCCTTGAGACACTTTTGTTTCCTGGGAGCTCATCTACGCATTTTAAAATGATGTTTGCTTTTTTGTCAAGCATTTCTAAGTGTTTGTGTGGGAGAGTTGTCTCCTCAGCCACCATGCCTTAGCCAAGCTGGTCTTTCTGACAATTCCTAGAACACATCATGATGTTCTTTGAAAAAAAGTTTCTGCATTAAAAAACAACAACAACAAAAAGGTTCTGCATTTAAAAAAAAGGCTCCTCTGCCCGGAATGTTTCCCCATGGCTGGCTTTTCCGTACCCTTCTGATTTCAGATGGCATGTCAGCTCCTCTGTGAGGTCCTTCCTGAGCTCATGTCCACAGAATGACTGCCATTATCTTCCATCACACCCTCTTCACTTCTTCATGGAATTGATCATGGTCTAAAATTGCCTTGTTGATTTATTTGTGTACTTGTTCACGGTCACAGTGCTTCCTAGAATAGATGATGCGGGAATCTTACCTGGCTTACCCCACTCTGTATCTCCAGGGTCTGGAATAGTGCCTGACACACAGGGAGTACATTTCCCATGAATATCTACTGCATGAACAAAGGCCTGTCCCAGGAGATTCCGTCCATGCCCAGACCACACTTGCAATAAAGCCATGATGTTCTAAAGAGCTAGGAAAGATACATATATCCCCAGGGCCCATGGCCCTGAATCCTTTCCCCACTGTACAAATTCTAGTACTCAGAAAGTCCAGGCCCCAGCAAAAGAGGAAGAGTTCACATAGAATGTTTAATAAAATCAAATCATTAGATTTCTCTCCTTGAGAGGAGGTCATTCTTACCATATGCAAGTCCTGGCCCTAGAGACAGCCCGTTGAGAATCAGGGACCTGCTCGCCTTAGCTACTAAGTCAAGCAAACCCATACTCCGGCTCCCCATGGAGGTGATACATCGAGCTTGAGAGGTGTGGGAGTAAGTAAAAGTAGCACATATAATCCACACAAAGTAGCAAATAATGGAACCTTTAAAAAAATAATTTTGGGGATGCCTGGGTGGCTCAGTTAGTTAAGCACCTGCCTTCAGCTCAGGTCATGATCCCAGGGTCTTGGGATCGAGCCCCATGTCAGGTTCTCTGCTCAGCGTGGGAGTCTGCTTCTCCCTCTCCCTTTTCTTCTCCCCCTCCCCCTGTTTGTGCTCTCTGTCCCTGTCTCTCTAACAAGTAAATAAATAAAATTAACAAAAAACTAATTTTCTCATTTTGAAAACAATATAATCACTTTCCAGTAGCTCTAAAAACAGAAAAAAGAAACCACTCCTAATTTAAGACCTACCATAAGCCTCAGTAATCACTCTAGTGAATATCTATCTGTTTGATTTTCAAAACCATATTTGGCTTTTTTTTTTTTTGGCCATCCTTTATCGAGTACTTACTTTATGCATGATCTCAATTTACACACTGCTTTGAACTATGTGTGATCAATTATTCCCATTTAAAAATGAGATCACAAGGGCACAGAGAGATCAGGTAACTGGTTCCAGTCTCAGGCAGGCAATGGACACGGGAAGGCTTGGCCCGAGGTCTGCCTGATTCCAGATCTTGTTCAAGCTTTTCCTGCGGCTCTGACATTACACTGTTTTGACCTGCCCCCTTTTTCTATGGGGCTGTGGTCACATTGAACTTTCCGTCTCCTCCTTTTTCCCCCACTGAATATCACAAGCTGTTTTTGCCCACTGTGGGAGAGTCCATAAGCACCTCTTTTAATGGTCAGCCAGAGGCTATCTGATCACTATTCCCTCCTTCACCAAAGGCAAACTGACCACTTTGGGGAACAGTTTAGCCTGACCTTATAAAATTGAACACTTGCATACCCTATGTCCCAGAAATTCTTCTCTTAGGGACCTATCCTAAAGAAAAAATTAGAGGCAGGCCCCAGCTGCTTGCTACAGAGCATTGTTCAAATGGAAAAACTAGGAGAGACCCAAATATCCATCAGGAGGACAGATGCTTGCCAGTGGTATCTGAACCCACAGCCAAACGCGGTGTCGTAGGCGAGTGTGGCTAGCACAATACGTCTCTAAAGTTGGCATTTTTATGATGCCCAAAACAAGCACATCTGAGGAATCTATTGTTTGGCTACTCATACATGACTCCTAAAAACACATAAAAAACAACAACAACAACAACAACAACAACAACAACAACAACAAAACAGACTAAGAACACAAAATTCAGACAGGATTCCACTCTGAGTTCTACGTATTAATTCATCCGGTAAATACTTACTGAGCACTTACTAAGCCCCAGCTGATTGCTCTTCATATACAGCAACTTATTTGCCCTTCACTCCAACTCTATGAGCTATTTACTAATATCAGCTCCCCTTCACCGCTGAGGGAACTGAGATGCAGAGAGGGTAAGTGTGGTGGATAACTTTCTGTGTCAATTCGACTAGGCCACGGGATGCCCCCATGTTTGGTCAAACATTATTCTGTGTGTTCCTGCGAGGACGTTTTTCAATGAGACTAATATTTGAGTCAGTAGACTGAATAAAGCAGACTGCTCTCCTCAATGAGGATGAGCCTTATCTAATCAGTTGGAGGCTTGAATAGAAGGAAAAGGTTGATCACTCCCCCTGAGTAAGAAAGAACTCCTGCTGCCTAACTGCCTTCACACTGAAACCTTGGGTCTTCCTGGGTCTCCAGCTTGTCAGCACTCTGCAGGTCTTGGGACTTGTCTGTCTCCATAATCGCATGAGCCAATTCCTTATAACAATCTCTTTCTTTGTGTATATACGTTTATCTTATTGGTTCTGTTTCTCTGGAGCAGCCTGCCTAACAGAGGAAGTAACATGCTCAAATGCCACCCAGCTAGGAAGTGGTGGACAGGCCTATGGGACCCTAGAGCCGGAACGCTTATTCACTCCAACCTGCTGCCTCTCCAACACAACCTAAACTACTCCTACAGGACTCCCAAGATCCAAAAATAATTTTATGTGTCAAGACTTTATAATCTGAATGGACAGGCGTTTCTGAAAACCTGTATGATTCTTAGTTTAGATGCTTCATGAATCATACACGTTCTTCTCTGCTGGGCATACAACCAATTTCTAATGTCACATTTGCACTCCAACAGGCTCCTGTCCAATACAAAGTATTCTATATTCCTCACTGGTTTCCTTCAGAGTAAAAGAAAGAATCTGCATTTCAAATCATTGTGTTTGTTGTTATGACAACACACAGCCTGGATCTGCTCTCAGCAGCGGTATGCGACGTCCCGAGTTTGAAAGCATCTCATACATGTAATTCAGAAGGTCTCGGAAAGAGGTGGTTCTATTCACACATGCTGCCATCTGCCCCATCCCACCATATACAAAGATGAAAACGTTTCTGAGCTACCTTAATGCACTGTATGAAACATAAAGAATGCACAAAAGCATATAATAAAGAGAAGCTCTCCTAGCAGGGAAGCTGAGCATTGCTGCTTTCTTCCACACCCGTCTTCACAATAATGTGACAAAATGTCAGGCAAGAGAGAGCACAGTAAAATGTCCTATTCCAAAAGAACTTAATAAGTGTCCTTCAAGTCAACTTTCCTTTTTCTTTTTCATATGTACATACCGGTGATAACTTGTTTTATTTTGTATACATGTGTTTAATCCACAATTTGGTAATCCACAATTTGGTTTTTGTTGTTACTGGTCACTAGTATGGTTTTTGAGAGTTTTTGGTAGTTTATTCCTTTGATCATGTCAAGTAGTCATCTTATGAGGAGAGCCCATTGTTCTTCTCCTCTTTGTAGGCATTGAAATTGTTTCTAGTTTTTCCTTTCTTTCCCAGAGTAAACAGTGCTGCAATGAACATCTTCAGAGGTATCTCGGTAGGCACATCTGGGAGACTGCTCAGGTATATGACTGCAACGGAATTGCTGGCACCTAGTGTGTGCACTTTTTCACTTTAACTTGATATTAACTAGATGATATCAAATTGCCTGTCAAGGGAGCTGTCCCAGAACATCCTTCCAACAGTAGTGCATGCAAGGTGCCATTTCCCCACCCCCTTACCAATGTTTGATACCCTCAGATTGTAAGTTTTCCTCAGTGCATGGCTGTGAAATAGTAACTGTGGCTTGTTGCATTTCCCAGCCTACTAGTGTGGTTAAGTCTCTCCTCCCACATGTACTGGCGAGACCTCGCATTTCTTTTCTGTTCTGTTTCTTCTGTTGTTTATTGTTTGTCTTTTTCTTTTTGACATGTTGAAAATCCTTTATGTATTCCAGATGCTAATTCAGTTACATATTGCAAATATCTCCTGCCAGTCTATGGTGTATCTTCTAACTTTTTTCACAAAGGCTTGTAACTGAAATAAACTAAATTTATTATGTTTCATTCTACTGATTTTTTGGAGGGGGAAATGCAGGGTCTTTACTAAGAATGCCTGGCCCTAGTCTGAGGACTTAAAGATACTTTGTTTCATTTTCTCCTAATAGATTTAAAGTTTTCTTTTTGCATCTAGGTCTGTAATCCATCTGAGATTTATTTTTGTGTACGGTGTGAGGTAGTGATATAATTTGATTTCTTTTCCTTGTGTGGGAAGTTAATCGGCTCAGCACTCATCACCGAAAGATGTTTAATGGCTCATATTTGTCCTATCAGTTCACAATGCCTAGTCTATCATGTATTAAGTTTCTATATATGTAGGTGTCTACATCTGAGGTCTTTATTCTCCCCCGTCAATCCAGTGGTCTATTTCTGTATTACCATCAAACCATTTTCATTATGATAACATCAGTCCTTGTAAATGGTAGAACAGTTCTTTCTTTCTTGTTTATTTTCAGAAATGTTTTGATTATTCTTAGATGCTTACTCTTTTCTGTGAACTCTGGAATCAGTTTATCTAGTTTCATCCCCTCCCCACCCCCACACCCCACTAAAAAATTCCTGTTAGGATTTTACTGAATTCTTTTGAGTTTATGAATTAATTTGGGGAGAGTTGATATTTATAACATTTATATGTTGAGTCTTCTCATCAAACAACATGATACGTATATATATATATATATTTTTTTTTTTTTCATTTACTTGAGTCTGGGATGCCCTTCAATAACATTATATAATTTCGTCTATAAAGTTCTTGTAAGGCTTTTGTTAGATTTATTCATACTTAGATTATAAGCTTGCTATGAGAATCAAACAAGGCTGAAGATGTAAATGCTTGGAATAAAGGTAGGAACTCAGTAAGTGGTAGCAATTATTAATATTATCTCATAAATCTGTTGCTATTGTGAACAGGCTATTTTTCCTATTATATTTTATAATATGTCTTATGGTTTGTAGGAAAATTATTGACTTTTTAAAACTGTAGACCTTGTATCCAACAGCCTTTTGGGATTCTCTTTTTACTTCTAAAATTTTATGTGTAGATCTTAGTTTTCCACACAGATAGTCATAACTTCTGAAGACAATGAAAACATTATGTTTGCTTTCCCAATTCTTGTGTCTAGTTTTTTTTCTCTTTTATTATTGTATTGGCAAAGAATTTAAACATGGTGTTGCATAAACATGGGAAAGCAAGTGCCTTTGCCTTGTTCTGAACTTTCCTAGAAACGCTTCTAGAATTCACCATCAAATATGACACTTGCTTTCAAGTTATAGCAGTTGTTTTATCATGTTAAGGGCAATTTTATCTGTTTTCAGTTTAATAAGGGGTTTTTATTTTTCTTAAATCATGAAGTATATTGACCAACTTATTCCCTATCTACTGAATAATCATATTACCATTTTCCTCTAGTTGGTTATTTTGAGTTACACTGATAGCTTTTAAGACTTCATACCATCCTTGCATTCCTAAGGTAAGGCTCATCAGTCACAATGTATTTATTTTAATAATCTTCCAGATTCAGTTTCCTGATACCTTATTTAGGATTTTTCCATCTGTGTTCTATAAATGAGACTGACTATAACAATATGTTCTTATACTAGAAGCTTCATAAAATTGGTCTTCTTCCCTCTTTTGTGCTTCTTTTGAAAAATTACACACAGAAGGGAATACCTGCTTTTTCAAGCTCTGGTAAACCTCATTTTTAACATATTCTAGGTTCAGGTTATCCTCTCGACCCAGAATCCTTCCTTTCCTCACTTGAAAAATTCCCAAGTTCCCAGGTCTTGCTCAAATATCATCCCATCTGTGAAGCCTTATTTGAATCCTTCCCCCTCACCCCATCCTATCCCTTCTTTGGAAATCCCTTGCACTCACTCTCTCCCTGGGAGCCTCAGACCAATTTGTTTATACCATGCTTGCATCATTTATGCTTTATTTTTGGGGGATGTGACCCCACTGTCCTCAAAGTGCTGAGCACAAGGACTTTTTCTTAGATGTCCCATTATGCATATGTCAAATGACTGTATATATAACATTACTGCCCTTGCTCATCATATCCCCAATACACACACATACACCACACACATATACACACAAGGTAGATAGGAATATCATTGAAAAAATTTTTTTTAAATTTTTAATGAGTTTCTTATGCTGATTCTTGTGATCTAGCCATTTCTGTAGGGCCTTGCTCTTATGTAAGAAATGCTGTTACTTAGGCTCCAAAGTGATAGGCAGGGCAGCAGGGGCTGGGCCTGGGAGAAGGCAGCTAGGCAACAACATTTACTGAGGATTAATGGGCCAAGTAAAGCCTCTGCATTATATCCTTATCACGGGTTTATTACTCTGTACTAGTAATCACAGTGCCTACTGAAGTCAATGGTGTAGCTTGGAGACAATTATCCATTCCTTCCCTGCCATCCCGGCTCAGCATGGGGTAGTGAGCGGATGCTAGTTAAGAAGCTAGAGTTCCAGCCCACCAGTTCTATATCCTTGGGCTACAGGCATCTGTACAATGCGTGGACTGGGAGAGAAAGCACCTCCCAAGGAGTGCATATTTTAATGGGTGGATTGGACAAGATTGCTAAATGTCTGTCTAGCACTATGACTTTATGATTTATGAGAGCTTAAAATGCAAAGAGTCCAACTCTGACAGTCTGGCTTGACTGGCTTTAAATTGACTGAAAATGGGACGTCTCACGGCCAAGTTATTTCCACACTGCTCTTAAGGATGCTGATATGTCTTCCTTTGTGATTATCTTAGGATAGAAACTGCCTGAGCTGGTGTCAAAGGAAGACATGCAAGGGAAAGGAGCTTCTAAAACACTCTGTCCTTGTCCCAGGTACCCCAAGGAGAACAGCAGAAGTGGTTCAGGAGATCTAGAAGCCACCAGAGTTTATCTGAGGCCTGGGTTTGGAGATTTACATATTTGGGAAGAAGTGCCACTATCATCCCCAAGATGGATGAAATAACTATGAAATCACTCATTTTTTAATTTAATTCAATAACTACTGACTGAGAGCTTCAGACATAAATCTGCTAAGTCATGTGGGAAGTGATGAGATGAACACTATGTGGCAACTGTCTTCCAGGAGCTCACAGCCCAGTGGGGGGGTTGGCGAGATTCATTTGTCAAGGGCTAGGAGGAAGCCAAGGAGGAAGAGTAACTGACAGCCAGAGCCTCAGGGAAGCATTCCTGGGAGACATGGAACAGTGTAACCTGGAAGGAGAGGCAGGGCTTGTGACTGCAGAGCAGAGGGTGGAGGACGGGGAATTAGTACTGATTTGAGGGAATGTGTACAATGAGGTGGTAAAATAGACAGGCACTGTGAGTGTCTCCAGCTATTACCTGGGACAGAGGGCTTTGCCACAACCATGTGACCTCAGGGCCTCCCACTGGTGACTATATGCCACCTCAATGCCCAGGATTGGTCTTAATGGGTTGCTATCTGTGTGTTGTTGAGAGAATCCGGAGTGCCTCTTTGCCCTTCAATTAGCTTTGCCAATGGCCATCAAAGTGTTTGGGTTTCCCACCATTAAATTCACCTTTCCATGATAAAATGTTATTTAAGAAACATGTGTTAAGCAGCAAATAGTTAATTAAGAGGGGTGACTTTTTAACAAGTTAGCTGCTATACAAAATTCCTTGTCCAGGGGTAGCAAATGCTCTGAGCGGGGAGGGGCACAGGGAGATTCAAGGCATCCATGGTGGTCTTGGCAGCCCCAAGACTTAGGGAGAAATGAAATTCCTTGGTAAGTAATCTGGTTGCACAGTATAAGAATGGTTAGTGCCTGGATGTGGGAGGGGAGAGGGAGGAAATACAAAGGGGTCTGTACCCTTCACAGCGCTTGTCCACACAGGAGTCACCTTGTTGATGCCCTCCTTTCTCTGCCATCACTTCTACATGGAGAAAGGGAATAATGCCATCAAAACGCTAATGTGTTTTATTTCTCAGAGAAGACAAGAAACTGTCATCTCCAAGAATTCTAAAGCAGTCTTGATTACATTTCCTATTTTGGGAAAAGTGAGCTTGTCTCATGCTAAGATGTAAGATCAAAGTCCTTTCCTTTCTAGTGGAACAAATGCTACCTGGGCATCAATGAGGCCCATCTCTGGCCTGCCCTGTCCGAGTCTCAAGCCCTTTAAAAGGGGGTACCAGCGAACCCTTGCCCGCTGCTTATTCTGTACCACGCCCTCTTTGAAGTACTTTAAATGCATTAGCTCAATTAATGCTCATCATTGCCTAATACAATCCTATTACTGTACCCATTTTACAGACGAGGCAATTGGAACATCTTGCCTGAAGTCCCACAAATAGTAGGTGGCAGAGGCAGGATTAAAACATGAGAAGCTTCCATCTACTCCATGCTTTGAAACACTACACTCAACTTCCTTTCTAGGAACAGTATAAATAATAATGATTATTCTTTATTCACCTCCAGTAACCGAGGTGTATCAGCTAGCTACTGCTGCATAACAAACCACTCCAAAACTCAGAGGCATAAAACATAATCATTTGTTACTGTAAGTCATGCACTTGTAGGTAGGCTAGGGATCCACTGGTTCAATCTGGGTTCCACTGATGGTGGTCAGGCTCATTCATGTAGCTATAGGTCAACTAGGAGCTTTGTTCTAGGCTGGAAATGGCTGGGCCACCTCAGTTGGAGCCGCTTATCTTCCCATGCCTCGTATCCCCCTCCTGTGTTTCAAGAGAGCAAGAGGAATCATGCAAGGACCTTTGAAGTCTAGTCTCACAACTGGCATACTATTATTTCTGCCTTATTCTATTGGTCAAACTGAGTCACAATATGATGAGTGAATGTCTGTGTCTCCTCCAAATTCATATGTTGCAGTCCTAATCCCCAGTGTGATTATATTCGAATGTGGGACCTTTTTGGGGAGGCAATTAGATTTAGATGAGGGCATAGGGGTGGGGCCCCATGATGGAATCAGTGTCTTCATAAGAAGAGGAAGAGACCAGAGCTCTCTCCACCCTCTGAGGACACAGTGAGAAGGCAGCCATCTGTAAATCAAGAAGAGAGACCTCAACCACTGGCCTCCTGATCTCAGATTTCTAGCCTCCAGAACTAGGAGAATTAAGATGTTCAAACCCTCCTATGGTATTTGGTTGTGGCTGCCTGAGCTAAGACACACGGAGAGGGAAAATGTACTTCACCTTTATGGGAGCTCCATAACGTCATATAATAAAGGGCGGGGATACAGGGGAAGAGATATGGGAAGATGACTGAAATCAATCCCCTAATGTCTTACAAAGGTATGCTGACTCTGAACTCTAGAAAAGGGCAGAAGTAAACCTTCAAAATCCAGTGCCACTGAAATTGCTGATGGAGGCCTCTGTAGGAGTAGGGGTGGAGACACCAACTTTCTCTATATCTTCCTTTATTTTTCAGACGCCAATCTTGTTCTAAGTAAAAAAGACTCATAGAGGAGAAAAGGTGGACACTGTCTAAAAAGATGGCTGACATTAGTGACAAGGCATTTAGGTGAAAGCACTTTTTCAGTCTTGCTGCTATCAACGGATCCAGGCTGTGGGGCTTTAAGTGAGTGGCCTGCTTCCCTGAATTTATCAGAGAGGTTTATGACCAACCTAAAGTTTTCTTCTACACTTATAATGATGTGTCAAAGGGGTGAGATGAGGATAACACTGGCCTGCTTCCCCATTTGAGATTATCTTCCAGAAATTCGAGGACAGCCACAGAAATCATCCCCAGTGATTTCAAGTTGGCGGAGTCAGGCTAATTATCTGCAATTTCATCTGTCAAAATAGTTTGGAGAATCATCACGTGTTAGGGGAGTGAGTCTGATGGGAGGGCTTCTCTGAAGCTCTGGAACTTTCACAAGTTTGAGAAGGTGTTAGATGCTGGCCTTGGGTAGAGGACATTTCACTGTCAGCTCTGTGCTGTCTGGGCCACACGGCCAAGGCCACTGCAGTTCCTACAGGGGTGGCCAGCCCAGAGAGGCTGTGTGCGCGTCTGCGTGGGTTCCCCTGGAGGCGTGCATGCACCTCTTCCAAGGACCCCCCTTCAGTGCACACCAGAGTGTGACTCAGAAAGGCATGTCATGGTGGCTCTTCTGACTGGCTGGTGCTTGATTCTGTGGGGACCCCTGTACTCAGGTTGTCCAATATCTTACCTACCCCCCTTCTAACTATGGGAAATTCCTGTTGCTCCTCACATCCACGCTCTGTCTTCCTCTGGAAGACTGGCATCTCTGGATCAAGGATGCCCTTGCCTTCGAGCTTCTTGTTGAGTTTGGCTCTTGTTGGGGCAAGGGCCCCACAGGGAATCCAAAGGTGAGACGGAGGGAGCTGAGGGAACTCAGTGCCCCGGCTGCCTTTGGAAAGCCGGGCAGCAGCTGAATTCCTCTACCGGGTCCACAGCTGCCACCAGTGCCAGCACAGCTCCTCCTCTGGGTTCCAGGACCCACCCACCACCCCTCCTTCAGACCTGGAGGCAGTAGGGGCCCCCCACCAGGCCCAGAGTGCATCCCCAGCTCTCACTAGTCTCCCTTCAAGCTGCCCACAGCTTTGTAAATGGACCCCAAATTAAACTCTCCTCCGCGGTCCCATCTGAGAGCTGCCATCTGTTTCCTGCCAGGACCCTGACCATTCCGGAACCTGGTGGTCTATCTGCTGCATTAACAAAACAAGGATAAACAGGAACAACATCAACACAGGCTTCTCAGTTCCATTTGCAGAGATAAGTAGCTACATTGGAAACGGAATAACTTCCCTCCCTTTTCTCTCCGCCCTCTGTCCCTCCCTCCCTCCAACCCCCTCTCCCTGGGCCTCGTCTCCTTCTTGCTCCTCCCGTCCCTCCTTCCACCCTTCAGCGCTAAGCAGGGCCTGTTCCGCATCAGGCCCTGTGCCAGCTTCTGGAGAGACAGATGTGAGTGAGGCCGTCTTTGACCTCAATGAGCTCCCTCCTGGGATGTAGCCCATCCTGGAAGCACCAGGCAGACTAGACGGAGCAGGGGTTCCCGGGTCCTCGGGCTGTCACCTGTGGGCTGGGTGACCTTGGGCATCATCATCACCTGTATCCATTGCTGTTCCCATACCTGTGAATAGGACCACTGCCTGCCTGCCTTACAGGGTTCTTCTGAGCCTTCAGTGAGATAATACAGGGGAAGCACCTAACGCCTAGTCAGCGAAGAGCAAGGAGTGGTCAACAGTGGGGTTGTTCTCGGGTTTTTTAGGAAGACAATGACGGTATCACCTACAGGTGAAGACAATTAAGATCTTGGGCAAGTTCCTTGACCTCTGGATGGAAATGGGGTTAATATAAACTACCTCCCACCCTTTTCCCTGGGGGCTATGTACCTATATACATATTACATGGGTAGGCCTGTACGGATTACTATGTACGTATGCATAAGGTTCCAGATTAGGTGAAGAGTAGATACCAACCAAATTCCAGCACATGTGATTGTATAATGTTGGCGCACGTTTCGACAAGCTTGTCCCTTATCCTTCAATCACTGGACAAGTGACCTCCCCGCCCCCACGTCATCCCAGGGCCCCTCATGAATTATTTATTGAGAACCTTGAAACAGTCTGGCCAGGAGAACATTGGAAATCAATCCATCTGCTGAAATGGCAGGGAGAGCAAGAGGGTCCCGGGCTCCCAGGGTCCCAGGCCATTGGCATTCCCCTGGATATGGGAGAACGTGCCCTTTCTAACCCCGCTATGAGCTTGGACGTCTTCTGAACGTACTGAAGCAAACAGGGAGATCAGCAGCAGAACCCCAGCGGTGCTCACCACGCACACCCTTGCACTGCTGGGGTGGGGGTCCTGACCACAGGGTACTGGCTTCTCTTCCATCCTGACCGTCTGGTGCCAGGAGGACATCGGTGAGCTCCAAGCAGCTGCAGGGTGTCAGACAGATGCCACTCGAGATGGCCTGCCTTTGATCAGCAAATCCTTACCGCCAAGCTCTCATTCTCCTGGGACCATTAAAATTAGTTCAAAGGGCTTCCTGATTTTTTTTTTTTTAACCTTTCCTCCACATGGGGAGTTTGCAAGGACGGCTTTCCCTGACTTTTACAAACAGCCATGCCCCCGATTCAGGAGCTGAATGCGAACCACAGCATCTGGGGACCTTCTGAGAAAACATCTGTCCAGGCTTGATCTCCAGGACCACAGACGTTAATCATCAGGGACCAGGGAGGGCGCCATGAGTCACTTCTGCCAGTGTGTCCCCTGCAACAAGCAGGGACTGGCAGACCGTCCCCGCTGCTGCCAGCTCTCTGTGAGACCGCACTTGACTATGAACTATTAGGCCACAAGCCTGTACACTCTCGGTGTTGGAAGGATGGCGGAGCTTCACAGCCCTGAAGGCAGAGGGCGGCTCCTTAGCACCAAGCCTCTAAGGTGGAATGATGTCCGCAAGATGTCACACCCTACATATTTCTATATATTCACATTTATCCCTGCTACATGTCTAGGATAGCTATCACAATAATAATAGCACAGCGATGTCAACTATTGGGTGAGCATTGACTCTGAGCCGGGTGCTTGTGCTTTACGGGTCACATTGCATGATTCTCCGACTTGGGGAAGGGACCAGTAAGAAGTGCCACCTTTCTTCCGGCAAAGAAGTCTGAGAAAGTGCCTATTCGGGCCTCGGATAAGCCCTATGGTTTGTTCCTGAAGGTTGGCCATTTGGCTTGGCATTGTGGAATGCCGGCAAGGGAAGGGCTCAGGGGAGCAGGGACAGAACCTTACAGGAAACAGTATTAGAATTCGAACAAATTATCTGGCAGTGAAAGGCTGCCCGAGAGGCTGCAGAATGTTCGCCCTGCACTTGACCACGCATGTATTGCTCCCTGCATGTGGAAAATACATCCTGGGAGCAGTGAGAAAGCCAGGGGTGAATGACCCCCACCCCCTACCATAAGCCTCCAGCTAGAACACACATGCCTGTATTCTGTAGCCTGGAGAGGCTGGAGATACGCCCGCACTGGAATCACGGGGGATTCCAGAAAGAGACAGGATTCTGTTCAGTGGGACTAGTTCAGTGGGACTAGATCAGCAGTTCTCGATTCTGCCCCTCACCCCACCCCCAGGGGACATTGGCCAATGTCCGAGGCCATTCTTGGTTGTCACAGCTGGGAGGGGGTTTCTTATTGGCATCTAGTGAGTAAAGGTCAGGGGTGCCGCTAAGCACCCTGTAATGCGTGGGACAGCCCCCACAACAGAGAGTTATCTGGACCCAAATGCCAATGGCGTCACCGGTGGGGAAACCCTAGGTTGGATCGAAGCTCCGTGTGGCCAGAGACCCTATCTGTCTGCGGGATGCTGTGTGTCCAGCACCTTGCACAGAGCCTGGCATTGGGGTAGGTTCCACTAAATGCCTGGAGACTGACTAATCACATATGGACCGAATCCAGCGGCATGAGAGATAAAAGCACTTCTAATGGTCAAGGTTAGGTGCCCTTCAATCCTTCCCTATTATAATTAACACAGAGACTTGACAAAGATGGCAGTTGTTACTGAAGATACTAGGTTTGTACATATCTAACTTATATACCCTTACCTTCTTCCTCCAAACTTCCAACAAATCACTGCTTTCCTCCTTGCGATTTCTTGTCTTCTCTGCTAAACATTCCACAACACATAGGATAGTTCCCATGGCAAATCTGATCCAGCCCCAAATGCGAATAATACTGACATTTTGGGAAACCCTGACTTAAACCCAATATGCCAGTTGTCATTCTGTGCACCGGACCTCAGCTTTGGCAGCAGACTTAGCAGTGGCTCTCCCCATGAGGAAAGTCCCTTCTCTGCCCCAGCCAGACCACTCGTGAAACCTTGATTCTGCTAGCCAGGCACTTAAGCCCACCAAAGACTCAGCCACAGGCTCCGTGTCCCATCGGCTGCACGGCAACCCCAACTCCTGCCATCAGACCACTGTGAAAAATGCAATATGACGAGTCCGGCTTGTTGCAAATTGAAGCAGGTAGAGGCTGGTTTCTTTGCTTGTGCAATTGCTATTTCTTACATTTTCTGACTGTCGCTGTTGCCATGGAGAGCACTTTGTTGGAGCTAGAAGGGAGTGGGATGGCTAGCTCTCCTAAGGCATGGTCTTTCCACTGACGTGGTGGCCCCTTGGACCAGCCCCTCCAGTTCCTACAAGGTACTTTCACATCTGTCATCTCCCAACAGATAGAAGCTTCCTGAATGGCCGACTGATGGATAGGGAGCCAATTACCGGTTTAAAAAACCTGGATGGTCTGTTGGTCTGTTGATTCCCACCCCCATACTATTTTTAAAATGTCTATATTATACAGAGCAGCTAGACACCTCAGAATGTCTCCCATCTGAACACCACAACAAAATGCCCTCGTTCCCGGTTAACTTTCACTCCAAAATAACAAGAAAGGGGGAATGGGTAAGTAGCTACCTGTCTTCAATTATTAAGCAAGACGATCTTTCTTTTCCAACATAAAAAATACATAAATGTCTGGCTGATAGGGAAGATCCTGATACTAAACAAAACCCATTTGCAGCTCAATTCTGGCATTCTCATAGGACACCGGAGGAGTATCTGCTCTGCAAATGAAAACATATGGGGCCAAAACAATTGCATTTTGCATAATGCCTTCTGGGTTGTTTTTGCTGCTCTGATGAATGACGTCACACTGGCTAAAGACTCCTGTGCTCACCTCTGTTTAATTGAGCACTTACTCTGCATTTAATCAGGATCACCTCAAAGAACTGCACCACAATGGCTCACAGTGTGTGTGTGTGTGTGTGTGTGTGTGTGTGTGTGTGTGATGACTCAGGCTGCTTCAGACTTTGTCTCTGATGCTACGAATGTGTTCTTTCTGGGTACACTGCCCATCTTGGTTGATGATCATGACAGTAAACCTTTCTCCAAGAAACCATGAGCTGCTTTGCATTCTCGTTCATGGTGTTCAGGCACTGGGTCCTGATGCATTCTTCTTTTTTAAAAATTTATTTCATTAAAAAATTGTTCCCAGCTTTATGGAGAGATGATTGACATGTAACATTGTATAATTTTAATGGGTCCAGGGGTTGACTTGATACTCTTACAAGGTGCAAGATGATGACTTTTCTATCTGCTGGTTGCATCACTTTGACCTATGTGTTAAGTAATGACCCAGAGTCACGCCTACCCCAGGGAATATTTGCAAGGTGGGGGGCTCGCCTCGGTATAAGACTCCAAGGACCATCGTTGCGTTGAGATGATCATGTACATTTCAGCTCCACATGACACTCCTCAAGGCGCCCATCCGCCTTCCGTGGAGCGAGAGATGAGCAGTGCAGAGCAACTGGTCCTTCAGTGGGTCTCAGTGCGAGCATCGCATCACAGGAAGCCCGTGGTCCCACAGTTCAGGACACATGGTTTCCCTACCTTATTACCATAAATATAAGCCACCTACTTCACCCTGGACCTCAAGAAAGGCCATCTACTCCAGTACCGGGGAGAGCTGTCTGTGCTGGACTGACTTACAGGGAGAAAGTGTGTGAGTCTCCAACATACCTGGGGTTTACCTGGGAGGGCTGCCTCTCTGATTTCCCCTCATTTCTGTACTGGACCCCTCCTACATTCTTTGTCAAGTGTGTGTGATGCTCTGGTGACCAATAAACAGCAAATTGAAAGTGTGGCTGAATTCCTAACAAGTTTTCCACTATGATCCGTTTTGTTCAGTTAACAGTCATGAAAGTGCCTCTGCTTTCTGGGAGAGGCCACTGAAATTAGGGGTCGTCTTGCTGGAAGAGGCTGGAGACTGGTCACCTGGAGCTGCACCAGAGGTCCCCAAGGCACACTGGAAGTGTCCCAGCCCCTGCCTTCTCAAGGCTGAAGTGTATGAGGGTCTGGGTGAGCATGGTTGATTGGACTTTAATTCTTTGGAAACTGGCAATTCCAATATGATATTTGGAATCACTCTTGGTTAATTAGATGATTCAATTTACTATTGTCTTTTTCCCATGGCCATTCCCAGGACAGACTCTGCCTGTGCCTGCCTTTTGATGTGTAATTACTCTTACATCCTGGGTGTGACATTATGCATATGCTCGCTGGATTAACCACTCTCCTGGGGCAGTGGGCAGTCATGATCTGGAATCTACTTCCTCCTGGGGGAGTGGACTTCAGTACTAACTCCAGAAGACCACGCTCCTGACAGTTTCCATGAGGGCTTCTCCATCTTCCCTTACTTCTGAACTCTGGTCAACACCAGAGGCTTTGAGCTCAAAGTAGGTTCCAAAGGGGTCTTCACTGGCGTAAGTGGGGCTTGCTATTTAGCATAATGGATAAAGGAAGGGGGTTCTCTTTGGTGGAATTAATGGTATTCAAGATGCACTGTATGGCGGGAGTATTTTCCAGAACTCCCCACTCTTGCCTGAAGTGGGTCTAAGAACCTTACAGGCATTTTCCCTGTTTTTCCTTTGGGTTGGGGCTTGAGACTTATGCCCCAAATAGTCCTTTGTCCAGCAAATGATTTGGAGGATCCTCTTTGTCTGTTGCCCACTCTGAAATTAGCTCTATCCTCTTTCTTGAACACTGTCTGGTCTGCCTGGGGTGAGGGTTCCATGGATGTGTGGTCAGAGCACTGACAAGGGCAGGCAGGCGGATTTTGGGGTGCTTGCACAACTAGTTGTGTGGTGTGGTGTCTGCGTGCCAGTGAATGTCTGCATGGGGCGCTGGATTGGGTTTTAGATGTGCTTTCATTAGCACTGGGAGCAAGGTTGCAGGAGAGCAGCTAATTCTCAACCCCCTCCAAGGACTGGTGGCTGTCAGTAGCTACCGGAAAGAACTTAATAGGTGAGCATGCTCAAATTGGCCCGTGTCTATTTACACAACTGGTTTTGCAAGAACGGGAGGACTTAACTTACTACTTCTTTATGAGATCCATGTAAGGAACAACCCGGAGAACCAAACCCCTAGAAAATTTCACCTGACTTAGCACAGAGGCCTAACTGTATGCTTTGGAACACTCTTGGACTCCCTGTGAAGTCTGAAGCCATCTTTCCACCTATTACCTTGTAATCACAGAGGGAAAAACACCATCCCAGGCCTGCCTCCCAGCGCTCCAGGACTATGAGGGATGCACCCCTTTCCCTAGAGGAAGAAGGCACACTTCTGTTTGGCCTATGAGGTTGCATCAGATTCCCAGAAAACTGCCTCTGTAGTTCTTATCTGCTGTCCTAACTCCCTTTGACTCTGCCCTTCTTCTGCATGGATTACAGTCCCTCCAGCTATACACAGGGTTACTTCCTACTCCTCCAGCAGGCCTCAGCCTAGATGTCACCTCCTCAGGGAGGCCTCCCCAGATTACTCCGCCTACATAGTCTGTTTCCATGTCAGTCTCTAATTCCACCTTCCGTTTCCATCACATGATTTTATAATTAATTACTAGTTTGTTTATTACTTACTGACCACCTGAACCTCCCGCTAGACTATAATCTTCTTAAGGGCAGGAACCTTGTTCTTCTCGTTCACCACCCAGGGTCTGGCACACAGCGGGGGCTCAGCACGTATTTCGTGAATACAGAAAATGGCCCAGCACAGTTTCGCGGCTAGTCGTGACAGAATCGACAAGGAGCTGCAGGATGGGGCTCCACTCGTGAAAATGCGTGCCTTGCTTTGAGAAAACTCAATATGGAATTGTCTCAGAATAGGGTGTGCTGACTATGTGAATATTTTGTGTTATCTTAGAGCCACGGTCCTTGATGGGGAGCCGTTTGGCTCCTCCTTCCAAGGGCACATGCTGATGTGCAGAGACATTTTTGGTTATCATAGCTGTGGGCACTCCTGGCATCCAGCAGGCAGAAGTTGGGGTGATGCTGAACACCCCAGAGCGCACAGCCCAGTCTCCAGCCTCAGATAACTATCTGTCCCAAAATGTCAATAACACTGAGCTCAGAAAAGCCCGTCTGAGAGTTATCTTGAAGATCAATTTCCAAAAATTCAAAGTCCAGGAAAATAGATATAACATAAGGGATCATTCTTTGCTGACTACAAATACATTTTAATTATTTTTTATTTTTATTTTTATTTATTTTTAAATATTTTATTTATTGAGAGGGAGTGAGAAAGAACATGAGAGGGGAGGAGGTCAGAGTGGGGGAGAAGCAGACTCCCCATGGAGCCGGGAGTCCGATGCGGGACTCGATCCCTTCTGGGACTCGGGGATCATGACCTGAGCTGAAGGCGGTCACTTAACCAACTGAGCCACTCAGACGCCCATACATTTTAATTATTTTTTAAAAAAATTTTATTTTTAGAAAGAAAGAGAGAGCGCGAGCAGTGGGGAGCGGTGTGGAGAGGGAGGAAGAATCGAAAGCAGACTCTGCATGGAGTGTGGACCCCAACACCGGACTCGACCCCACGGCTGCGAGATCATGACTTGAGCTGAAACCAGGAGAGTCGGACACTTGGCCGAGAGCACCACCCAGATGCCCCGAATTCTTTTACCAACCTCAGGTAGATGATACAGCAAGCAGGGCTCAACACACTCAGACTATAAGGAATCACAGAGATGGCCACAGTCGACTCAATAAAACACACATTAGACCTTCAACCCTGAATCTCTGATACAAGCTTGTCATTCACTTTTCCCAAAGTAAGAGGGCAGAGAAGTTCCTCTTATTGGTTTCCAGAACTACCAGAATGAAAGATCGAAGCTAATAAGGTTAATAAATGAGAGGGACGTTTATTCACATTAGAAAGCGATTCCTCTTTTTTCAGAAAGAGTCTCTGCCAGGTTCCTTTAAACAGTTGGCTCCCCTCGTGCATTGAAAATCAACTCGCTTCACAAAAGCATTAATTTATGTGCACAATTTCAGGCCCACGTCCGTTGTGAAAAGCTAACCGCATCTTTCATGGGAAGCACAACTGCCTTGCTTCCCAAAGATAATTCCTGTTTCTTGGTTTTCTCTTCAGAATGTGGTCTCTTTGGAGGGCAAGATCTGTGTCTCTTGGGTGTTTGGTTCTGCTTCTTGCACCCCAAACATTTTGGGAGGCCAATAAATATTTATTGATTCTGATGAGGCAAACAGAACCAGAGAGGCATTTTCTCATATCTTTGTCATGTTCTTTAAGGGCATTTCCATCAGCATCTGCAAAACGTGCATCGAGAAACTCTTTACGAACACTCTAGAAGGGACTGGGAAGCTCTCTGGAGCCCGGACACCACTCTTCTTCAAGTCGGTCCACATCAATCTCCTGCCAGACATTCCAAAGGCATAATCCCTCACCCACGCCTCATTTTCAGATTCTCTCTCTGCTGCAGGGCGTGGTCTTACCCTTGGCCCCTAAAAGCAGACCCTCTATTGTAGGAGATGCTTTTGCAAGATGGGATCAAGCAGGCAATAGGTGTCTCCCTATCACAGAGAAGAACTCCAAGACTAGGTTTTTATTCACCTTCCATTCGAGGCATGATAAAGCAATGGCTCTCACGGTGTGGTGCCAGGACCAGCAGCATCCATATCCCCTAGGAACTTGCCAGAAATGCAAATTACCTGGCCCCACCCTAGAGGGGCTGCGGTGGACCCTCTGAGGGTGGAGGCCAGCCACAGGGGTTTTCCTGAGCCCTTCAGGGGATTCCAGGGTCCCCTCAACTCTGACAACTGGTGTGCCAGAGGCTCAGGCTTTTCCTTGCGTGCCGAGGAGTTTATGCCCACATCCTGGTCAAAAGCTGTCCATAGTGTTCTATTAAAGATACGTGTTCACCTCATGGTTCCCAAAAGAAGCTTCAAGACTCAAGGCCCCTGGAAGTCTGAGGTTTTTCAGCCCGATGGGTGGGAAAGAGGACATAGATGTGAGGCAGTGGGTCCATCACTCTGAGGGCACAGGAGTCTTGTCCATATCCACCTTGGCATTCCCAACATGCCACACGCCCTCCACAAGATCGCTATGTGCCTGCCCTCTCCTGGACCATGGAAGACCGTGGTCTTCCAAGACACGGGGGCTCGGGGAGTGAGCAAAGGAGAGCTGAGCCCAGAGCAAGGACCTTGAGTGCTCAGGAGTTGAGCAGCTGCGGTGCCCATTGGCTGTACTCGCTGAACGACAGCTTAGCAGCCCCCATCTGCTTCCAGGTGGGGTACAGAGTCCTGAAAGAAGGAAGATCCTTGTCCCACCCCTCACTCCTGCCCAGGACCAATGTCCCCCACCCCTTTCTCTTCTTTGTCACTAGCTCAGGTGGCCCCCTATCTCCTCCACCTCCTTCTACCTCCTTCCACGTAACTCCAGCCCCCGACCCTACGGTCTCTCAAGCCCTGATCTTCTCTCACTTCTGGGAATGGAAAAATGCTCTCTGCGGAGCCATTTCATCTAGTATTTTGGTTGGTGTTTCTGTCTTTTAGAAACACAATGTCAGTCTTTGGGGCTGATGCAAATTCTCATGCCTGATATTGTGGGCTACAGAGGGGTAAAAAGGCCCTTTCATGCATGTGTGGGAGGTAGGGAGGTTGGGAATGCACCCTAAACACAAAGATTAGTATTTTGGATACAATCCTACCATGTGGTGAGTAACATTCCTAGTGATCTTGAGCACACACCATCATGAAAACATGAATTACTACCATAATGGCTCATTTCTGAGTTCTATGTTTTTCTGTTGAATCAGTATCTCAAAGCAGAGAAGCTCCCATTCTCCCACAGGTATGTGATGTCAAACCTATTTTGTGCAACGGACATAAGGGCTGCAGTCATATTTATTCCCTTGGGGTTCGTGCTCAGCTCTGCTTCTGTGTGAAACACTTTCCGCGGGAGACACGGGGTGTTTGTTGAACAATGCCATCCGGAAGGAACAATGCATATAGTTCAGAACCCACCGGAGCCTTGGAAGGCTTCTCATTCTTTCCTGGTTGCCTCCTGAACACCTCTCTTCTCTTCCCCACTCTCCAGATGACAGAGCCACTTGGCCGCATCTTGGCTGGTATATTTCAAGGTTCAAGAGGGTCGCAGCTGGTATATTTCAAGACCTTGCCCCACAGGTGTCTCCCACTGCAATGCTGGCATTTTAAACGTTTTAAAAGGATGCGCAGGCGTATCCTTTAAGGTAAATACGGTCATGATAGCACCTGGAGAGGGTTCAAGTTAATGACCCGGTGTTGAGTGAGGAAATTAAAGAGGGAACAATACATTTCTGACATTTCTGTTACCTAGACAGCAGCAGCAGCTTTGCCATAGCACGCAGAAAATAAAGAACCTTTCTCCTCAGAGGAAACATCTCTTACTTTGCATTTAGAAATGTGTCTCTAGCCTGACTCTTTCCTGGGGCAATGCTGCCGACTTAGTAGAAGACACCTTCCACCTCCAGTGGTTGCCGGAGCTAATGAAAGTCACCACTATTTATTCAACTCCTGGGAAGCCGGGAGCTCCAATTAGCCGCTGTTTGAAATGCGGCCCAGCCCCAGGAAGGTGAGCTAGGATACAGCAGGACCACACGTGGACCTTCCTAGCTCAGGCACCATTAATGAGCTTAGAGGGACAGAGGAAAACAAACACTATTTTTCCACTGGTCATCCCTCTTTTTTTTTTTTTTTTTTTAAGACAATGACTTCTCTAACAGGTAAAGGAGTTGTGAATTTGACAAGTTGTTTTCGATGTTAAGAGAATCCAACTGTGGAAAATTAAAGCGGTGTCTTCTCTTTGTTTGGCTGTACGGTCCAGGCAGAGGGCTCTTGGCGCCGAGCAGCTGGAAGCAGGACCAGACCAGAGGGGATCTGGGGGGTAGGACGCAAGACAAGTCATACCCACCTGTGCGTAAGTGCCCAGATCACCATTTCTATCTCAGAGCTATTGCCAAGGCAGTTTCCCCAAGTCCCAAAGGTGTTTACAAAGGTCCAGTTATGTTATACATTATGCAAGTCGATTCTGCGGTTGATAGGACAGCGGGAGACTGCAGGTACGTGACTGCATCATGGGAGGTCCTGGAGAGAGAATCGTTTGCAAACGCTCCGATAATAAAATATGAAAAGTGCTTCTTGGTGAAGAGCCTCTTGATGCTGAGAAGCTGAACTTCAGCTCTCGGGGATGTTTCCTGTCAGCAAACAGATGTATACTGGGGTCACCGCTGCTCCCCAGAGACAGGATTTTTCCCAGAGCCACATCGGGGTGCAGTGTGGTAGCTGAGAAGAAGGCATTTGTGTTTGCCCTGTCTTCCTTCCGTGCATTGTGTGTTTGTAGCAATCAACAGCCACAGACGGCACCCCCCTATCGCACGAGGGTATCATGCCAGACATGGCTCTATGTGGCATTCATCTGTACAGATGCAGACCCAATCACTTGGGTCTTCACCGTAGACCCGGATGGGGAACCCCACTTTTGCAAATGAGGATTTGAGACCTCACTTAGACCAGGCTCTGAGCTCTGGCTACTCTACCTTTCTTATACCGAGATCTCTCACACTGTCCCATGGCCCAGTTCATTCTGAACCTATCTAACAGGCTCCAGGTTCAGGAAGAACCCGACTGAGAAGTCTCCACAGTGCCAGGATGAAAGGCAGCACTTAGGGAATACGTTGACAATGGGAGGAAGGCAGGCACAGGTGTGCATGCACATGAAGGGGCAGGAGTCCTCATAGGACACCCCACCCCCCTCCAATCACACAACACAGCTGGAGTCCCACTGTCTTTGCACTAAGCCAGAACAAGGCTCTGCTTCTGACCGGTTCGTGTGGGGAGCCGAGAATATCAGTGCGGAGCGACGCTGATCTTGTTACTGATTCGGCCCAGGTTCCCCAGCTCTGTTGTCCAGAGAGAGGTGACACAGGTGACCAGTAGGCTGGATCATGTCCAATGTAGCTACGACACTTTTTTGGGGAAAATAGTCCAAGTTTCCTATATCTGGATAAAAATGGATCATTTAGTTGTCCAGAAACTCGCCATCCCCTGCGCAGTCCCCGCGCGATTTGAACCCGGGGCACTGGATGGCCTCAGTGGAGACATAGACGCGACATTTTATTTTCCATTTGTGTGTCCAGAGGGCTCGGGAGAGTCATACACCAAATTAGCCACACTTAACTGCCAAACCCTTGCCCCAGGCTCTCATGAACATGTTCTCCACAAATTTCCCACTGTAAAGGGTAATGTTTAGATATTTCATTTTTAAATGGGAACAGTTGCAATGGACCAGCAGCCAGCTTTAATGAACAGATGTGTATTTCGAGAGAAACCGATTTTCCTTTCTATTATTATGTCACCAAATTTGGTTTATTTCCAAGCAATTTACATTTGAGGCTAGGACTCGCTGATGGACCCCCAGTAAAAACTGTGGTCTCCAGGTAAAGAAATTCATCTCGACAGAAAAGAGCTGCTGAGCGATGCAAAATGTTTAGTTATTATTATTATTATTATTATTAGCAACTCACCCGAAGAGGAAAAATCGACACTTTACAGCCTCTCCGCAGTACCAGCCACACGTGCAGTCCCCACTGGAGGATGACTCTTTGAGATGGTCCATCAAGTTTTATATTTTCAACCCAACTGGGGCAAGCTCGAACCTCAAGGGATGCTGGGTAATGTCTGAAGACCGTTTTGACTGTTATGACCAAAGGTTAGTGTTATAGGCACCCTGTGGGTAGAGGCCAGGGATGCTATTAAACATCCTACAACATACAGGACAGACCCAAATGTCAGGAGTGTTGAGACTACAAAACCCTTACACTGATGATTGAATTGTGTCCCGAAAAGATGTGGAAGTCTTTACCCCATACTTCAGATGCAGCCTTAATAACCTGGAAGAGACCAGGAGGACTCTTTCCCTAGAGGCTTCTGGGGGGAGCATGGCCCTGCTGATGCCCCGATTTCAGACTTGGGGCTCCAGAACTCAGAGAGAATTAACTTCGTTTCCACCACCCACTTTGTGGGGCTGGATGACGGGAACCCCTGGGAAACTAAGGCACCCCCTTTAAAGAAGTGAAGCTTTCTTTTCCTTAGAATGATCTTGAGATATTTTCTGAGGAACATCTACTGTTTCCCCATTCTGCACCTCTGGCACAGATGTTGTTATACTGAATAACTCTGCGAGGCAGGCATCCCTATCCTCATTTTGGAGATGAACTAAAACAACAGTTAGCTCTTGTCCAGAGCTCTCTTGTGCAACCCCCGCCCCCCGCTATGAGCTTCACAAACATCGCCTCCTCGTGTGTTGGTTCAGTAACCCCAGGACATGGCTGTGATGATCACTCCCATTTTTCAGTGGAGGAAACTGAGGCACAGAAAGGTGAAGTGTATTCCCCAGGTCCCATGGGTGGTAAGTGGAGGATATTTCAAACCCAGAGAGGCTCTAGAGCCCTCACCCATAACCACATGTTCTTGGGCTTTGAAGTGTCAGAGGCTGAAAGACCCAAGAAGCTCCTGCGACCAGTCAGTGCCAACGCTGTCTAGCCAAATTCCATGGCCCTGTTAACAGCACATCTCTAACAAAGAGGGCTTTACTATAAAGCAGTTCCTGAACCACATCCCACTGAGAAAGAGTTCTGGGGCAAAATAAGAATAGAATCCTTGCATACTATACCCTTCTCCTTGAGATTAAAAAAAGAAAAGAAAAGAAAAAGAAAGTCATTACTAAAGGCTCTGATAAGGTGTGCACTCACCAAACAAACAAAACCCCTGAAAACCTATTTGTTGTGTTTAATCCAGTGGTTTCCCAAATTTCTTGACCTTAGAAACCTTCTTGCAGGACACTGTTAATATCTAGGGCAGAGCGAAGCAAAATTTTTCTACAAAGAACCAGTAAATATTTTAGGCTTTTCGGGCCTCACATGGCTGGTATCTGTCTCCCTAATTGTCTTTTGTTTTTCTTTTTACAACCCTTTAAAAATGTAAAAACCATCCTTAGCGTGAGGGTTTTAAACATACCAGTTGCTCACTGGATTTGGCCTGCTGACCAAAGTTGGCTGACCTCTCTAGAGGGACGAAGTGGAGACACATGAGCAGAGCATAACTTCTGGATTAGTTTTTCACTAGGATTTCACTTGGATTATTATTTTTCACAAGGACAGGGCTGAGAAATCCACACCAGAATCCAGGAACAGAAGCCTGAAACCCTGTGCGTTAATTACCCCAGTGTTCTTTCCATGTACACATGAGGAAAGAGAAAGAGAAAAGTCTGAGCAGTAAGCTGTTTTGGGTTGTGTTTCCTTGGTTGGAGGGAAGATGATTCACAGCCAGAAGGTGGGTGGACGCGAGCCGACATGGAGCTCCGTCTGGGCTGTTGCACCTGCTCTGGCCCTTACAACATCTTTCTACCTATGAGGTGGGAGACGTGGGTGTTTGAGCATCATCTCAACGTTATGCAGATGATTTCCTGTCTCCCAGGCAAAGGTGGATGCTTGCCAAGAGTAGTGTATAGAGATTTCAGAGTCCCCAACTGCCAACCTTAGCAAGATAATGAGGACTTTTATGGGCTCCGGATTGGATTTCCTTTAAAAATGCAACCACGGCTCCCTGGAGTGAAATGCTAGGGGCCTTCTGGAGCCAGGGTGCCCATTCTTGGAGATCTATATTTAGAAGAAGTTGCTTCTTTGTAGGAGGAGGAATAATGTAAGATGCACCATGGGCCCGGACACAGGACCTGGAATTCTGATGTGGACTCTGCCATCACTCCGTAGGGGGACCCCATGGAGGCTAAGTCCCCTTTCTGTGTCAGTTTCTCCCTCTGTAAAGTCTCTCCAAAGGATGAAAGAGAGACAAATGAGATACACATCGTAGTAAATGTGTGGCAGGGATACATGGCAGAATGACAAAGAACACATGCTGTGGAGTCACAGTGTATCTGGATTTGCATTTTCTAACTATGGGAACTTGGGGAAATGATTTAGCCTTTTAGAGGCTTGGCTTCCCCATCTGTGAGATGGGGGTAATAATGCTGATCTTAAAGCACTGATGGGGAAATGCAGCTACACAGGCTACATAGAGAGGCTAGAACAATGCCTGGTGGGTAGTGGATACATTGTATCTTAGACTAATGGAGCCACATTGGCCACAGTAGACAGACAGATCTGCTGCTGTATTCCCCCTTTCCTGTGAGCCCTTCCCCTTGAGTGTGGGAGGCACCTATAATTTGCTTCTCCCTCATAAAATATGGCGAAGGCGATGAAGTGTTAATTGCATGATTACATGGCGTCAGAGAGCAACATCTGCCTAGCTAAACATCTCTGTCTTGCTAGCTTTGAAGAAGTAAGCTGCCCTGTTGTGTGCACTGCCTATGAAGAAGGCCATGTGGCAAGGACTGAGAGCAGCCCCCCATCCACAGCCAGTAAGAAGCTGAGGCCAGGGGTCCAGGAGCATGCAGGAAACTGAAAATCTGAATGCCATCCACAGCCATGTAAAGATCCTTGTCTGATCCAGCCAGGTTTTTCCGGCCTAAGTTGCATACAGTGAGATGCATAGATCTTAAATGTACTATTCGATCCTTTTTGGCAAGTGCATACACACATCGCCCCAGAAAGCTCCTTCTTGTTTCCACTCAGCCACTACCTCCCTGACCCAGAGAAATCACTGATTTGATTTTTAATCCTATTGATTAATTTTGTCAGTTCCGAAATGTCATATCAATGGAACCGTACTGTTGGAGCTCTTTTGTGTGTGGCTTCTTTTACGCTCCACAGAATGCATTCGAGATGCATCCTTATTGTAAATCAGTGGTTGGTTGGTCTCTGTTTTGGGGTTTTACTGTTGTTGCCCTGTAGTACTCCATTGTGTGAATACACCACAGTTTACTTATCTGTTCTCCTGTTATGAAACATCTGAGTTAACTGTTTTGAGCTATTATAGTCTTTTACATTAAATTTTGCAGACACACATTTGCATTTCTTTTTGGTAAATACCTAGGAATTGCTGGATTATAGAGTGGACGTATATTTGACATTTTAAGAAAATGCCAATTTTCAAAACTGATGCTATCATTTTATGCTCCCACCAGCAACATGTGGGTGTTCCAGCTGATTTATATCTTTGCCAACATTTGACATGGTCAGTCTTTTTAACTTTAGCAATTCTAGGAGGTGTAGGGTAGTATCTCATTTAGTTTAGAGTTGCAATTTTCCTGATGACTAGATGTTGAGCCCATTCATATGTCCTTATGGATCATTTATATACCTTCTTTTGTGAACTGTTAGCTCTATTCAAGTGTTTTGCTCATTTTTTTAAAACTTGAGTTGCTTGTCTTTTTATTAGCGAACTGTAGAAGTTCCTTACATATTCTGAATAGGAGTTTGTCAGATGCAGATATCGTGAAAATTTCCTTTTAAGTCACGGATTGTCTTCTATTTTCTTAATGATGTCTTTTTTTAAAATTTTATTTATTTATTTGGAAGACAGAGATCAGAAGTAGGCAGAGAGGCAGGCAGAGAGAGGAGGAAGCAGGCTCCTTGCTAAGCAGAGAGCCTGATGTGGGGCTCGATCCCAGGACCCTGGGATCATGACCTGAGCCGAAGGCAGAGGCTTTAACCCACTGAGCCACCCAGGCACCCCATGATGTCTTTTTCTAAAAGATTTTATTTATTTATTTGACAGATCACAAGTAGGCAGAGAGAGAAGGGGAAGCAGGTTCTCTGCTGAGCAGAGAGCCCGATCTGATATCAGGGTTCTGGGATCAAGCCCCGTTCTGGAATCAAGCCCCGTGGGGCTTGATCCCAGGACCCTGATATCATGACCTAAGCCGAAGGCAGAGGCTTTAACCCACTGAGCCACCCAGGCGCCCCTTTAATGATGTCTTTTGATAAGAAAAGGATTTTAATTTTCAGTCTAACTTAGCAACCGTTTCCTTTTACTTTTTGTGTTTTCTGTGCCCTATCCAAGAGATCTTTGCCTAATGTGAGGGTGTGGAGATATTCTCCGATGTTTTCTTCTAAAAGCTCTACAGTGTGTAGCTTTATATTCGGGTTGTAATCTATCTCAAATTAATCTCTGCGTGTGGTAGCAGGTAGGGAATAAGGCCTTTGCCCTGTGATATCCACTTGTTCTCACACCGGTTGTTGAAGCTCCTTGAAATGCTTTAACAGTCTTGTCAACCATACATCCGTGTGTCTGTTTCTATTTACGGACTCTGGTCTTCCAACAATGTCACACTGTCTTGATGACTATGGCTTTATAGCAGTTTCTGAAGTCACAGGCAGTACCTTCTCTAACCTTGTTTTGTTCAGTTTTGTTCTAGCCATTCCGAGTCACTTGCGTTTCCAAGTTCGTTTTGTAATCAGCTTGCTTATTCCCTGGAGGGAGGTGGGGGGTTTCGGGGGGGGAGGGGAAGCCAGCTAAGATATTGATCAGGAAGGGTATTATTTACAGATTAATTTAGGAAAAAAAATGATACCTTTACATAGTGAGTTTTCCAACCCCGAACAGGCTCTATCTCTATGCTTATTTTTGTTCTTTGCTTTCCATCATTGATGTTATCTAGCTGTTAATGCAAAGATCTTGACATCTTTTCCACATTTATCCCTAAGCACTTTGTGGCTTGGGATGCTATTTTAATTCATTAGTTGTTGTCTGTTGACTTGTAGCCTGTGATCCTGATAAATTCACTTATTAGGTCTGGTGGAGTGTTTGTTTGGTAGATTCCTTAGAATTTTCCACACATAAAATGAGGTTGTTGGGGCACCTGTGTGGCTCGTTGGTTAAGCCTCTGCCTTCGGCTCGGGTCATGATCCCAGGGTTCTGCGGTCAAGCCCCATATAGGGCTCTCTGCTCAGCGGGGATCCTGCATCCTCCCTCCCCCTCTGCCTGCTTCTCTGCTTACTTGTGATCTCTCTCTCTCTATCTCTTTCTCTGCCAAATAAATAAATAAAATTTTAAAAAAATGAGGTTGCCTGCAGGACAGCTTAGCTTCCACCTTCCCTATTGTTATTTCTTTGTTTTCCTGCCTTCCTGTACAGCTAGGACTTCCGGGAGTGATATGAGCTGACAGCCCTGGATTCGTCTCCATCCTTAGGGAGCCAGAGCTCACTGTTTCAACCATAAATACACTCTCCACCACTAACTGTCCACAGATGCTCCCTAACAGATTAATGAAACTTCCTCTATTCCCAGTTTTGTAAAATATTTTTTTAATCATCAATGGGTGTTAAATTTCGTCCAATCCTTCCTCTTCAGCTAGTAAAAATGACATTATATTTATCATATATGTTATCTATATAACGACATATTTATTCTATTATATACCATATACAATGTATGAATATCATGAATTTCATTAATTGATGTTCATTTGTTAAGTCACCTTTGCATTCCTGGGAAAACCCCCAACCAGTCATTATACCTTATCCTTTTTAATATATTGATCTGTAATTTTCTTATCTTCTAATATCTTTGTTCGGTGTCATTTTTCATTTATTTGTCTGCTTCCCTAGAATGTGTTTCTCTCAGCTTCCTGAAGCCTGGAATCATGTCTCTCTCTTTGGATCACTTTTTTTTTTAAATCTCACATGCTGAGAATGTAATAATAGGTTGTTGGATGAATTAATGGGTTGATGAGTGAATACATAAATTAATTCTGGTCATAATATGTGAAACGTGCTTTATAAGCATTCAAGCATAAGGCATACACAAATATGGGTTTAGTAGTGATAGTAGAATTAGGGCTATATTGGTGCTTTTTATAGGGCTCAGAGTATGGCCAGGTAGACTCCAGGAATACCTTATTATATTCTTTCTTCTACCTAAAGGGCCTTTAAATGCTCTGTCACTCCTCTGAAGCTAATAAAAACTCAAGGGCTTACTATTTACTCTCACAAATGTTCAAGACTCTCCTACAGCAGAAAAAATGCTACTGATCTGATTCTGTGCCTAATTGCACATAACCACGGACCTCTACAGACATATAAAAATTCTCTTCACAGCCAAGGATGTTCGAGGCATAACACTGAGGACCAACAAAACTTTCAGGGATGCATAAAAATGTCCAAGATCTGAAAATATGTTGTGGCTTCAGCATATAGAGAGAAGGGCCAAGGAAAAATGAATACCTAAGTGTCTGTGAATTGCCACACTACCCAATTTCACTAAATGTTTGATTTTGCATCCAAAGTTTTCAGTACATTTGAAAATAATTTATGTTTAGGGTTTTTTTTTCCCATTTAAGAATAATTCCCGGGCATATATGATTTCCTAAGAGAACGTAGCTCATCTTAAATCAAATGAGCTTCTGGTAGCCAACTAATTTCAAAAGCTTCAAAAGTTATGAAAGTTCTTATAAAATTTATGTAGACCAACATTTATTATGCATACGACCCGGTCACTGGCCAGAGTGGGCATAGGAAGGAAGAGTGCTTCCTGTCAGCCAGCTCTTGGTTTGGGGGAAATGGAACATATGTAGTTTCCCTGGATCTATTTTCTTCCAGGAATAATGGGATTTTCCTTTGCTTGTTGAGATGGAGTCTTTGGTTCTATTATTATTATTATTATTATTATTTTATTATATATGTGTATATGTATATGTACATATGTATATGTATATATACTTTTTTTTTTGAGAGAGAGAGCGAGCAGAAGAGGGTCAGTGGGAGAGGGAGGGAGCGAATCTCAAGTAGGCTCCATACCCAGTGCGGAGCCCAAGGTGGGGCTCGATCTCACAACCCTGAGATCATAACCCAACCCGAAACCAAGAATCGGGTTCTCAACCAACTGCGCCACCCAGAAGCCGCTGGTTCTACTGTTTTAGAAGTAAAATTTAAATTCCCAAAGACAGGAAGGAATGTTTCCATTCTTCAGGCCCTTTTCGGTGTGGGTGAAATGCTAAGAGCCTGGCAGTTCATACACCAGAGAGACTGGCGGCTAATGTGGGGGATGGTGCGGGATTCCTCACCACTTCACAGCCAGACCACCGCGGTCGCTGCCTGGATGAGGGACCGGGCCAGGGTCCGGTCCACTTCTACACTCCTTTTTTTCTTTTTTTACAAACTGGTCTTAGGGTCTGCTCAAGCAAACCAGATTGCCCAAACCTGTTCCTTGCTGTCAAACACAGCCCCACTATAGCTCAGTGTTTGAAAGACAGCCGGTGCTGGAAGGTATCAGAAGTGCACGAGCAGCTGCTCCCTGTAGGCAGGTGTCTGCCAGACTTGGCAGAGGATTGGAACTCCGGGCAACGTTACTAGAATGTGAATTGCAGGGCCGGCCTCCGGATGGGCTGACACAGAACCTTGGCAGAAAACGTTATGTTCTTAGCCCCTCTGCTGGGCAGCTCTGTGAAGCTGGTCCCGGGTAACCTCTGTTCTCGACCTGCTCTAGCTCCACACTGTGGACACCTGGGGCTAATTCGTGGATGTGGGGGGCCCTTCTGCCCATGGTAGAGCATTTAACGGCTTCCCTGGCCGCTACCCATTAGAGGCCGGTACCATCCTGTGTCTCCTCCCCCGCCACCGTATGACAACCAAAAACGTCTACAGATACTGCCACATGTCCCCAGGGGGAAGGATCCTCTTCCCCATGGCAATCGTCATTTTAGACCACTCTGTTATTAGAGAGGATGATGACCATAATGAAGGAACCAGGCTCGGAGCCAAGTACTCACCACACCTAGCCTGTTTAGTCCCCACGGGACTGTTTAGTCCCCACGGGAATCAAGCATGATTTCCATCACTGTTTTAGAAGATCTGGAGCAGACTCAGAGAATTTAAACACTTTTCTCAAGGTCACAGGCAATTCGTGGCCACAGCACGTATCCACCTCTAAAACCAAAGTGGACATTGGGGTCAGCTTGATCCAGAGGGACAACGCTTGTCTCTGACTGGAGGTTCTTCGAATGCATGTGTCTATCATGATGTAGCGACACATAGAGCTCTCCGGCGTCCCCTCCACCAGGGCTGTACGCTTAAGGCTGGCCTTACTCCTGCGGCCCTTGGTCGCCTCTTATGTTCTGACCTTAGACCAGCGTCCTCTCTGACCCTAAGTGTGTCCTGCTCATTTCCACTCTTGGGGCTGTTTCTTTCACTGACGGGTCTCAAACTCAGATGCCTGCAGGGCTCTGGAGGGCAACATCCAAACACAAAGTGAGCTCAGTTCAAGAGGGTCAAGGGCAGACAGTCTTGCAGCCTCATCTGGGGAGACCATGGGGACGGTGGGGACTGAGGCAAATTAGAGGCCCCGTCTCTCCGTCTTGCCCCGTGGGAATGTATGTGAACTGAGATTGTGGGAAATTGAAATAATAGGCAGAGCATCAATTTTTAAATTTTGGTGGGTCAACAAACAAACAAACAAACAAAACAAAACCACCTGTGGCCTCCCTGTGGGTTGAATCTGTGTTTCCACTGCCAGAAGTCTGCCCAAATCTCCTTTCTAAGACTTTTCTGCATTTACCGGAATCTTTCCCATCCTCCCGGGCGGGGTTGGGTCCCACGACCACACATGCCTCCTACGTCTCTCCTGACTCCTGTCCAGCAAACCGTCAGCCCTTGTACCCATGCCCTGGACCCCTGGCCCTGTCTGTGGTTTCATTTGTCCTTCATTCCACACACTGTTTCATCTCATCTCCCTCATAGTAATCTAGGTTGCTGGAAGGGATAAGGCTATGCCTTATGTTTTCTTTTGAATTCTTTCCAGCCCAGCACAAAGCTCACCGCACAAAACGCACTAGTAAGTATCTGTGTGGTCAGATTGAATAACAATCCTTCCTCAGAGCCAACCCCATTCTCTCTTGTGTTGGGACATAAGCCCACTTCCTCTCTTTAGTCCTTTGCAGACTCCGCAGAGGATCTGCATATAGAATCTTCCATCCACTTAAAATCCAGAATCTACTCATTCCTTAGCCTTCTCTATCTCCTAGTTGAAAGCTCCAAATATTTTGAATCTGTGTGAGACCATGCTCGTTGACTTTCTCTGCTTTGGTGGTTGTTCAAAAACTGGATCCCTGTACACACATTTCATTTCATCACTTCCTTTTCGCTCCTTCACTTGGAAAAGGGAAAAATAAGGACTATTCCACTTTCCTCATTCTTTTTGAACGAAAGCAATAGATTTCAGAGGTGTATAAAATGAAGATCTTTTTGTTGATTGTGTCTTGGATGCAGAGAGATGGCCAACATCCCAATACTCCCCAACCAACTGTCAACAGCCATTTAGATTAGCATCGCTGGGGAATGCTCCAGGCAAATGCAAATTTATTTATAAATAGGGCTTTGGCTTAAAATCTCTATGGTCTCTGCTAGGTGTGAGCTATGTGCAGTTTAATTTTTAACTTTTCTTGTTGAGAAGTAGTATGTGCTCATCGTAGAAACCTTAGAAGATACAGAT